>JARJUA010000207.1:0-183051 GCA_030787035.1 Aschersonia sp. MBC 877
AACCCTAAACCCTAACCCTAACCCTAACCCTAACCCTAAACCCTAAACCCTAAGGCTCCATAATTTCTATGATTTTTTTGATTGGCTTGAATAAACTGCGTCAAAGGCTCCACTACGATTTTTTTGATTGGCTTGAATAAACTGCTTCAAAGGCTCCACTATGATTTTTTTGATTGGCTTGAATAAACTGCTTCAAAGGCTCCACTACGATTTTTTTGATTGGCTTGAATAAACTGCTTCAAAGGCTCCACTACGATTTTTTTGATTGGCTTGAATAAACTACTTCAAAAGGCTTTCTAATTGGTTATTTAGGCCTAAGGAAAAACCCTAAGAAAAACAGGGTTAAAGAGCACTTTTATGGTCGGCAAAAAATGTTTTAGAATCCTTAAATTTTGCTTATAATTATAGTGATTTTTTTATAAAAGTGCATGCACTAGAAATGTATGCTTTTATTATTACTAGTAAAAGGGGTGCTCTTTGCGCCACACCCGCGCCACACCTGCGCCACGCCCCATTTTTCCCACCACCTAAGATACGGGCGCCAACACCTACACCCTAGAGGGTCCTCCGATTTACGAACTAACACGTCTAGCCGTAGAACTCTGGCTATGAAGCAAAAGCACCTCTGGGATTAGACGTAACTATACTATAAATATTCCCCCCCTTGGGCCTGTTTAACACCTAAATAGGGGCACTGGCTTGTCCACCAGTTATTCCCCTCTTAGTTGCTATCATAAAAAAGACCCTGTCGCGCTCATGCTTGCTACAGCTTATCTCGAAATTTAAACTGTATTACTGGACCTTCTTGCCAGCTTATAAACTGGTCTTAAAGCTGAACCTCATCTCTCCGATGTCGGTTTGCGTGTACTCTGCGCTTTTACCTTAATGCTAAGCCACCCTGGCCTAGTGAGTGAGTAGGATCGAGTCGCATATCAAAAGTCCATATTATCCGGGCTAGCATAATTGACATTTCGTGATACGCGAGATGCTTGCCAATACAACTCCATCGTCCAACACCGAACGGCGTGAAAGCTGCGGATTGTCCAGGAAAACAGCCATGGGGTGGCACCATGTTGTCGTAAGTGTCTACGGTCGCTATCCATCGCTCTGGAATGCAGGCAAGGGGGTTGGCGAAATGTTCCTCTTGACAATGCATACTATATAACGGGACACCAAGGCTGACACCTGCGGGAAAGAATTCCCCATCCACCACTTAACCGCCTCTCCCAACCTCCCGCAGCATGATACTAAGGACCGGCGGAGAGAGTCGCATAGCCTCGTTAATACACACTATGTGATATTTGACGCGCTGTAGCTTCTCGGACGCAACCGTATAATGTATGGTGAAAAGAGTCTTGGTCAGCCAAGCAGATTCGTCTTCGACATCAGCTCAAGGTTCGACTGTGAAAGAATATATGCTTTTGTGGCTAAACTCATCGCTTAACATGGATAAGACTCCCGTCAAGGCCGGAAAACGGCGACATATGGTCAGCCATGCAAGCTCCGAATTCAAGGCGGCATCGACATCATCCGGGCCCCTTCTAGTGTCAGATATAACAAAAGGTATTCCAAGCTCGAGCCCCATGGAGATGGCCCAGTGCTCACGACCCTTGGGACCGCTGCCGTCGGTGGGAGTCTTTACAAGACTCGATTGACTCCGACCGGCGAACAAAGACGCCTTTCGCAGGCAACGTCCACGCCCATCGTGACGGCGACCGACCCAGATGAAGCTTTCATGGCAGCCGAATCAAGTGTCCCTGTCTCTTGTCTGGCGGATTGATGACGAGGTGGAGGAGGATGGCTTAACAATCGAAACGTGCGACTCACGTCCACAAGCTACCGCTGCGAACGCTAGTTAGACCTGTCCAAGCGACGATCATTCTGAGCGAGAGAAAACTTGTCGCGTGTACTGGGCGGCGGCTGCGTATTATTAGTTGCACGCAAACACGCACGAAACATCCTGCGAGACGCGCAGGTAGCCACCGTCATGCGTCACATCTTATGTCGCTGTGTACCAATTATGTCCGCGTTCCAGCTCACCTGCATTATCGTGTTCTTTGAAGAGACAGAGAAGAGCAAGTTTTGCCATTAGTGTGGTGCTCGATATTTGTCGCGTTACTATATAGGGGGTACCAACAGCATCATTAAAAGGCCAGTCGGCTGCGCCTTTTTTTTGATGTGACAATATTGCCACTCCACTGCGGATCCGCGGGAGAGCAAATTGCAAGCTCACGCGCAGGAAGTATTGTAGAAACATCGTCATTGAAAATCTTGCTTGGATCCGAGCGAGCATACAGGGTGATTTGCATATGTCGGCCCCTATAAAAGCGCTCATCACCTGGATCCTCACCTCCTACATGACGCATTTATTAGTAGTTTCTCCCTTCTAAAAAATTTATCCACAGCTCATACTTGAGACGTCCATACGCCACTTACATTTTCCTTTGATCTTAATAGCACTTGAATTACTATTTTTTTTTAGCAAAAGGCGAATTTGCTGGTAATCATTTGCAATGGTACAATTGCCCTCTCCGTCAGAGCTAGCCTACCTGGAAGCGTACAAAGATAACACCTTGGTCCCCAATATTATTGCCATCACAGCCATATGCAGTGTTTCCGCGACCGAGTTCCTCGTTGTTCGGTTTCTTTCACAACGGATTGCGCAAAAGACTCTAGATGAAGGACTAGTTCTTGCTCGTGGCACAAGCCAAACTTAATCCATTTCCTGAAGACGACGAAGGCACAAGAAAGCGACGAATATACTCATGGAAGACTCATGACGTATTCAGGTTCTGTAAATTGCGTTTGATATACAATTCGTCTGTACCTCACTGTTTGGGGGCGGTCGACATATTATTATTATAGATAGTATTAAGAAGGCGCGCATAGTGTAGATCGTAAGTACGAACGAAAGAAAGGAAGATAACTGATAAGATTGCTGGCTAACCTCTCTCCCGTTTTTCGTCGTTGGGATTGGGGCAGCTCAACATCAACAATGAGGCTTTCTACTGCTTCGCCCTGGCCTTTGTGAAGTTCAGTGTTCGCAATCTCTACACATCTATCTTTCCTGGCAAGTCAGTGCGCTGGACTGTTATTGGCACAGCAGTCTTCGTGGCTATGTGATACATCTCGGGTTTCCTTGTTTCTATCTTGCAACGTCCGCCCATTACATACAGGTTGAACGGTACAGTCCTAGACAACTATTGCGTAAACTATGGGGCATTGCTACTTACTTTCGTTATCTTCAACGTAGCAACCGATTTTCTTCATATCAGCTATGCCCGTACCTCTGGTACTCAGACTCAAACTTCCGCGAAAAAGAAAAAGGCTTGTGCTTTTGAGTTTCCTGCTAGGCGGGAGGTAGGAAGCCATAACCATCTCAGTAAATGCGATTAAGGCATTGTAACTAACTGACCGACTAGTGCCTGCATTGTTAGGATTATCCTCGTCACGTTCATATTTAGAGTTGGTAGTACATCGGATTCGAGTTGCAAGTAGCCCGAAGCTTCCTTTTTTGGCATGTTCGACGTTTCGCGCTTTCACTCACGATGCTGACACTTTCATTCTTTAGGGGACATTATGCCTGGAGCGACCATATCCGTTATTGAAATCATGGCCGGGATACTGGCCGCCATATCCGTTATTGAAATCATGGCCGGGATACTGGCCGCCTGTTTGCCCACGTATGGGCCGCTTTATCATTGTACAATAAGCAGGATGAACAGAGCTCCAGAGAGACAGGTGCTTGATAATGGATCTTCTAAGCTCTGTGGAAGGTCCCGGACAGTAATGATCGGCCGAGGCGATGAGTAGAGCGGTGCTAGCATTGGTGGTCTGACTGTCACAGAAAAGATTCATCTGAAAACTCTCAGAAATACCAGTCAGGCATCGTGTCAGGAATCAAGACGTCAGGCTGCAAAATATACTCCATGGAGCACGAACGAGCCACAGAGACCACACACAGCACATGTAATGCATTTTTAAGATAGAGGCTAGGCGTGCCAAGGGATTTGTAGATACTGGTATTATGGACTTCTATGAATGCGGGTGCGTTGACGGGATGTAGGCCGACAAGTTTTCCACCGTGGTGTGAAAGAGAAGTATAGAACTTGAATTAACCCAAGCTTCATGTTAAGGTCAGAGAGGTCGTCTTCCACTTAAACGTCTTATTTGGTTTAGTCTCTACTTTAATCGACTTAATAAGTGACTGTGTTTGTCAGTCGCGACCCTAAAGAACACATTCTTGGAGATGTGTGTTATTTTCTTTAACACTATACTATACACTAAGCCCCTTTATTGTATACACTATGTCTTTCTTGAATGGTAAACACTCCCATTCCTTGAACCTGGGCGAAGAATTATTTGAAATACATTGTCTGTATTTTTTCACGCAACTACTATCCACTATTGCTTCTAGTTGAGTAATTTTGTTGCTCCGAGGACGGTAGTTTGAGGACGTACACAACTCCCTAATTGTGCGATAAACTTGATCAAGGGGATATGTTCTCTCTTTCTCATGAATGTTGATAGCAACCTTCTTAAAAGAGATAGCTTCAGGCCTTGTCAGAGAAACATGAGAATTAGCGGTTAAAGGCGAAGTAAACGAGTGAGAAGCCTCGAAAAAGGAACTGAGATGCTGAAGCTTGAAGAGAAGTTCATCTAAGGACTGTTTAATATATTGAAAAGAAGGATCTTTCTTAGTTGAAGACTCGACAGGGAGAACTAAGTCGTTGCCGCTGGCAGAGTTGCTGGCTTTCTTGACTCTGGACAACGGCGCAGACAATGATTGTGCACGTGATACGGCCAAGGAATCAAAGTCCTTGATTGAAGGATGTTTAGAAACCGATTTTGATTGCGACTCATGCTGGCTCAATGACAGCTTCGTTAGTTCCATCGGCGCTGAAAGATCTAAGTTTTCACTTTCTTTTCCTGAGTTGTGGTTTGGTACATTTTCGGCGCTCAGTGGTGTATCTTCTTGGATTGTTCTCCATGGTCGAGTATTTGCATCGCTTTCTGTAATTCTTGAATCTTCCACTACCGATACGGCACTTTCATCTTTCTTGGTCGCTGATTCGGTCTCTGCAGGATCAATAGCGGCCGATATCAAAATTACGCCTGCATTGATCTGAGACTTCGATGCGTCCGTCTCAGATGTGAAGGACTGCTCTTCTTCGACGGCGAGGAGCCTCGGTGGCAATTCGGAAATCGCCCGATCCTCTTCATAATGAGTCAAATCTAGAGGTGATGGCTTGGCCCATTGAACTTGATAGCCTACACTCTCTTTGGAGTGATTCTCTGTGCTAGCGGACGTACTTGAACTCATACTCGCCTTCAAAGGCGAAAGTTTTGCATTGGTAAGCGTCGATGTCATTTCTGATGACACGCCCGTTTTGTTCTCTGACTCTATTGTCGTCAAGGTCTCAGGATTGGACTTGAAGCCTAACGCGCGTCCATCATTTTTCTCAGGCGTTTCTATAGGCGCTTCTTCATATTCGTCATTGTACTGAGAGTTCAGCGTAACAGATGAAGAGTCAGTGTCATTTGCCTGGCTCAACATTTGTAGGCTCTGCCAATCGGTTTTCATTTCGTCCCCGTCATTGTCATCATTGGGAGATACAGCCTGATTATGATCATCTTGGAAGGTTCTCAATCTCGTGGCTTCATTTATCTGCAGGTGTGTAATGTCGTTTGAGGTGTAATCGGAATTCAAAAAGGTTTCCGCATTCGTCTGGCTCATGCCTTCAACGTCCGAAGTTGCGCTCTCAGCTTTTTTCTCAGGCGCGACCTCGACTTTATGACCTGAGCGATCATTCGAATTCACAGGAGTTCTTTTCCCTTGCGCCGTCGTGAGTTCGTTTGTTTGCATAGCGTCGGGCTGAAATGTCATTTTCTGTCGTGCCAATGAGAGGGTAAGCGCAGTTTGGCCATCACCCGATCGAGATATAGTATCACTGCTCGGGTTTTCACTTTGAAGGGAAGTACTCAGTAGCACGGGTGGATTCGAGTGAATTCCAATTGGTTTGACGTTTAGGACTTTGTCTTTCGAAGAGTCTTGTGAAGCCACTTGTTTCTCAGTCATTGTTGCCTCCTCGAAGCCAGCTGAGCCCTCTTTTCTCTCGTTCGGGTCAGAAAGAATCGTTTGGTTCTTTTTCGACAAAGATTCCGTGTTGCTGCTATTGCTCATTTGATCGGAATCGACTATCTCTTTCGTTTCTGTCGCTTGTCCATAATGCTGTTTTTCGCTGACCACTTTATTTGCAGAAGGCTTCATCGCCTCAGCACGGTGATTTGCCTCCTGTCCGGTGAGACTATTGCTCTGATGGCTGTCCCAGGTCGGATTCGTCTTTAAAGTTTTGAGTTCAAGCTTGGTCTTTTTCACGCCCGCTTTGTTCACGACCGGTGGTGTTTCTGACTGTACGTTTGTCCTCTGTGCGCTCTGCAAATGTCCCAAGCCTCGCGAAACACACTTTCCCAACTCGCTCAAGTTTTGGTTCTCCAATGCCATATCCACAATACTTTTGACGCAAGTATCAACCATTTTGTGGCACTTGGTAGCATCATAGATTTTTAAGCATCTATCCTTGACTTTTTGTCCGCATCTTTCTAGCGATATGCAAGTAGATAGATGTTTCTCCGTCGTGAGACCGTTACCGAGGGTGTAGTTCGAGCATCTTTGGTAAAATCTCTTGCAATTAACATCCTCCGACTTGTCTTTGCGTGCGCAGTCCACGTCGGATATGTTCTTAAGGCCCTCGGCATCTAAGTGGTGCTGCTGGATGAGCTCTGGGATCTGTTCGGTGTTCTGAGATTGAGGTAGAGCTTCAGCGATTGGTCCTACTTGGAGATGGTTGGGTGGTGGCGAGTTGATTTTGCTGGATGTGACGCTCTCTGGGTTCTCTATGGTTTTTCCCGCATGCGAAATTCGTTGTTTGTTGCCATCTGCAGCCTCGTGTGATAGCTCAGTCAGTTGTTTGGGTACCTGGTTGCTGTTTGTCTCTTCTGTTTTGGCTTCTTTGGCTCCTCCTTCTGTCTTCAATGCTGTGATGGTCGGAGGTGGATCAATCCTCCCTTGATCAACCATTTCATTAAAGGTGTTTACTGAACCAATGCTGTGGCGATTGTTTGCCGTTTTTTCATCAGTCGACAGCTTCTCGGTCTTGTCAATGTCGGGCTCATGCTCTTCTTTTATGGATATCAAGTCCTCCGCTTGAAACAAGACCTTCTCAAACGCTTGATTCAAAAGACCCACATTCTTTAGTATGCAACCCCTTAGCTTGTCATATAGCTTTTCATCCTTTGTCGAGGGATCAACAACATCTCTGATGCACGCATCGACCCTTGTAGAGCATTCCTCGGCCATTACCGAATTTTGTCTGCCCAAAGCTAAGCAGGCATCTCGAACCGGTGCGGCATAGTCTTGCAAAGGAATACATGCTCGCAGTCGGCTGTATGTCATGTCACCTGTCAGGCCAACATGATGAGCACATTCATTGTAGGAGGTCTTGCACGCCTCTCGAACGGTGTCGTCCAGAGCGGGAGTGCAAATCTGATTGGCTAATTCTCGTACGGCTGCATATGAATACTTGCCCTCCTTGTGCAAAATCGGGGAAATGAGCTCAGAAGAGGCAGGATGGTCAATATCTGCAGATTCCTTTAGCTCCTGTGCAACGACTGGCGATTTTGTCGTTTCTCTCAGCCTGTTGGCGTCGATTTGGCTGTCTTCGGTCAGGGCAACCAAAAATTCTGCTCTCGGGCCTCCGCTACCGCGACTATTGTTGAAGTGTTTTGTCTCAGCGGGGATGTGGTGATATTTTGAGAGACAAGCCTTCATTTCACTGGTCGTCTGCTTTTCCAAGCTCATCTTGACAACTTGGCCGACGCATTTATCTGCCATGTTCACACACAGAGTAGAGTGATCCGGATCCCCTGCCTCCAAGGCTGGCCTCTGGCATTCGTCTTCCACTTCCAGGGCAATGTGACTCAACGGGCGGCAGGAATATAAGCGACTTTCCGTCACATCAAGACCCGAGTCCAGTATGTGCCAGGAACATATACGGACAGTATTTGCGCATCTCATTTGAGTAGAATGGTCCATCTTAACTGTCTGGCGGTTGAAACACTCCTGTTCAATCATTTCATTGACATCCTGGCTTGTGAGAGCTCGATCTTGCTGAGCAGGCTGTTGGGATATCGTTTCTATCGCTTGATCATCGATCGGCGGGGCCCCAGTTTTGTACTCCTTGGAAAAACCATTTGCCTCCAATTTTGATTCACTTGCGGATGCTTGCATGTGTTCCTGTTTTTTTTGTCGTGATCGTGTCATCGCCGCGGTAGTTTCTCCGCTCAACACTGTTTCCGCCATTTGGGCCGCAACGCTAGCAGCTTTTTCGACAGCACTTTGTGTCCGTGGCGCGGAGCCTGTTTCTGCCGTGCCTCTGTCTCCTTCTTTTGACAGTGTGTTCGTATGCTGGTTCCATGCCGATGTTACCGTCGAAAGATTCTTTGCCACCGGCAGCATGATGTTCTCATCGTCATGAAAATCAATTGAAAGGTCAGCTCCACACGTCCTCATCGCATTTAGTGCCTCCCGATCCGTGCTTTTGAACATGCCCAGAGTCTTTTCCTGACAATTATAAAGGACCGCTTGGCAATTGGCCTTTCTGCCTACGTCGCGCTCATTGTCGCATTGTTTGACCATTCGCTGCACCATGTCTTCCAAGAGAGCACACCTCGACACATTGGCTTGCGTGACTTCAGTGTCAAACTTGTGAACCTTAGCAGCGCAAGAGTAGTATTTTTGAAGGCAGGCAGCGCTTTCTTTGGACCCAATCTGCTCACAATTACGGTGAGCAGTGGTGATGTAAAGATCGTCGGATTTCTTGTCTTGTAAGGTCAATTCGGGTGTGTGACCTTGCGGTAAAGCATGTCCGAAAGATGCTAGAAATGCCACAAAGCTTGGCCGCATTGTTGGTAGTGGAACAAAATCTGCACTATACTGGCGAGTCGGGGTGAGAACGATCGTGGTCAAGGTTTAAAGGAGTGTCGAATTGAAGCAAAAATGAGCGTGATTGGGATGACAATCAAGACTATGCTTGGAAGCTCGAGCATGACAGCTCGGAAGAATTTCTTCTCTTAATGTGCACGCGCGCGTTGGGGGACGGTATCCAGGACACTGTACAATACGTGGAGACCGCGAATACCATTTAGGGAAGGTCGGAAACGCCCCATCAAAGATATTTTTTTTGGTGTGTACAAACCCTTTCATTTTGGTTCGCTTAAATAAATACGAACATCCACTTTCTCAAGTCTTTAAATTAGTATCTTGGCAAGCAGGGTAGCGACGCCATCTTAATCAATACCATTTGATCGACATTGTACTTTGTGTTCCAGTAAATGGGGAATTCGGTGAGTGTTGAAGTTGAAGCCGTCGCAGCGATGTCAGCGGATAGCCCTCCGTTGTGGGCATAATGGCGACAATGCGCCCTTGACTCAAATGCCAGTCAATGGGGGAGGCCTGAAGACTTGAAGAGCACGGACCTTTTTTGAGTATCTAGATGCCTTATAGCCAGCCCCACAAAGTATCGGAATTGTGGCGCGGTCTCTTGCTTTTCAAAGAGTTTGAGTGCGACACAACTATCAAAATCTAGATATTTTTCTAAGGCTTTGCGCCCTTGTCTGTTTTTGTTGCCAGCGAGTTGTCACAACAGCCATATACACATACTTGGATGACCTAGTCCTCTGCTGATTCTAGCCTCTAGAGGTATTTGTCTCAAGAGGCCGTATGGTAGCAGGCTGGTACTAGTCTCTCTGAACGGGAGGCCTAGAAGTGTAACCTTTTTTGTTGTTATTATCCATCATACTTGCGCTAGCAAATATTCTCTCCATGCTCGGAGTAGGCTTCACGACGCCCCCACTAAATCTAACGGTATTCTGATGCTGGCGAGCTCCAGAAGTGTCACGGTGAACACGCTGTGATGACGGTGATGTCTGCTGGGCCTTGTCCTCAGCTCCTTCATCTTCATCTATGAACCCGATGTACCTACTTTGATAATGCGACGACGTAACAGACATGGCACGCTGGACGCGACTAGGGTTAAGCATTTCTCCCTACAATCCCCGTTAATAGCCGGTACCTGCTAGACTGGTGAGATTTACCCGACCGCCGGGAAGTGTCGGAAGGGGGCCTTGAGGAAACTCTGGCTCCCTTGGGCCACATCAAGCTAGACCTGTCTTCTAGTGAACCTGCAGGCGCAGGAAGCCCGATTTTTGAATCTTTGTCTCCTGCAACGTGCGCGTATACATAGTTCAGAGTGTGACCTAGTGTCACAGGATTATTTCCACTGGAGTACTTGTCGTCATCAAGGATCATGATAAGGTTCTCCATTGTCACCTTCAGGTTGCTAAGGGACACCCCCTGAGGCCTCTTTGGAGACGAGAATTAGCGGTAATGGACCTCCACAGCTTATCGATAACGCGCCTCCTGTCGACAGACGCAGAGTTCCATGCTACTCTGTACGCGTACGACACCGCATTCACTACGAACTCGACCGACGGCCTTCCACTTTCCGGGGACGTGGTTACGTTCGCCATCCTTCTGAGCCCACAATCTGAGCTCTCAGGTTCGGAGTCGAAGTAGTGTACTACTCTCTCGTTAAACTTCCGGCATGAAGTCCGCTTTGCCCCATCCTACTATTGCTGCCACATAAGTGCCATCGATTATTATGTGCTCAGGAGTCAGGCTCCCGTGACAGAACGTAGCGTTACATGTATACTGGTCCGATCCCTGCTCCGCCCAGTCATCGCTGTTGAGTACTCCAAGGGCCTTGTTGAAAAATACCATAGTTCTTATATATGCTATGGGGGATCTGGTGCAGAATGTACCGTCTCTTATGTGGCCGAACTTTCCAGATGTCTTTTTCGCTAGCAGCCACATTATCGCTTGGATCTGAATGAACACGGCATCCCTCTCTAGGTCACTCAGCGACGCGTATGCGCACTCCAGTGTCCTCCCGTGTATGTACGTTCTTATTCCTATGGACACGAGCTTTCCATGGTGTTTGAAGATCTCCTTGAGTCTGTAAAGAGGCACATCAACTACGCCCCTGGCTATCAGAGCTGCAATGTGATCACAGCTGTTAACCTCGCGATACGACGAGCCCCACTTTGCAGCAAGAACTTCGTCGTCGCCCTTGCTGTACGTCAGCCTGACACACGCACTATTGCCGGTTCTTGCTAGTACCTTGGCGGATGCAAGGTTCTCGATGTGCATGCGGAATGGATCTGGCTCGCCGACGTCTAACGCGATGTTATCGCGCGCCGTACTCCTATATGACCTGCGCTCGGAGCTGCTGTAACTGCGAGGTTGTTGACGTATGGTGGAGTTAGAATTCCGGCCCCAGCTGATATTGGAAAGACCCATTGAATACTACTGCGTTAATGCAGTCGGTTACAATGAGGTCGTATGCAATCTTCGTGAGCACGTGGTCGTCTTCTGTTCTGTCGTACACGTGCACAGCAGCCCGAGGCGCTGGCACGCCACACAGATCTTTCCCACGATCGAGTCTCCACGGGACGTTATCTCGTCATCGCAGCACTGGAGGCCCGCGGACGACGCGGACTGAACCTCCATCTCCCCCCATGCGACACCCCCGCCTCTGGCTCTCCCGCCGGAAGTTCGCAGTGAGTTCCTGCCGACCTTGATGTGCGATATCTGGTGCCTTTCTCTCGACATCTGCGTCTGGTTGAAGCTCCGTCAAAAGACAGCAGCTTGGTGTAATCCGTAGCTTCGAACGTCTCGATCCAGCCTAAGCAGCAAGACATCATCCCGCTTCTGCTTGTCACGGGACCCCGTGACTCGCCTAGCATATACAAGAACATCACAGACAGGTTGTGAAGTTCGACCCTCGATATCTTTACTCCCTAGTAGTTGCATACCATCGTGATACTGTTTCTACACACACTCTTAACGTTCAGCTTCTGCTCCAGGATTCCAGCAAGTACCTCTGGGTTATACGTCGCCCTGATATACTTGTACGCGCTAGGCTTGACATCCGATGGCTTGCACAGCGCGTGCACAACGTCCGAGTGCTGGTCGTTGACCCACCTAGGTTTGCACGCACCCAGCAATCGCATAAGGCTAGGCTTGCTCACAGTATCGACCTCAAACTCTATGAATGTGTACTCGTAGGTAGGGGACATATGGATCTTTCTGCAGCAGCCTAGCACTAGGTCCAACATGAAATCATGTGACACTGAGTCCCTGGATCCCGCTCTATGAGATTCAAGCGCAGCCTGCTAAGCCACAGCGCATATGCTTGACATTCCTCTCACAGAAGGCGTGCCCGCGTCTCTTATCCCGTCGGCTGTGAGGAGTTCACTTCCCGTCCTGATCTTTACGTACAGTGACCCAGCTTCCGGCCTGTAGAAGCATGATGCTAATATCTTCGAGATTCGGGTCATGTCTCCGAGGTTACCTTGTGACGACTGCTGTCTTCTCACATGCTCTATTCCCCTTATGGACTCATACGAACGAGTCAGCTGTGGAGTTCGACGTGAAGCGCTCCGACATGCCCTAAATGTGCTTGCTTTTATTCCTTGACTGCTCCCCTAACACGAGCCTCCGGGAGTTATCCATTATCTGTCTAGCACTAAGTGTGGTGTACTCGAGGAATTTGGCGTCGTTGTCACCATTAGCGTCCAGAACGCCGCTATCGAAGTTGTACTTATCGCAAGCGGCCGCGAATATCTTTCTTCCAGCTTGAAATGACGCAAGAGGCGATATGTCCCACGATTCACATTCCGCGATAGAGTCAATGTCGAACACTGGGTATATGTGAGCCTTGTCGCTGTTGAAGTCACTATGGAACATAGAGAACGTCTCCGGGTGTATCCCGATGCAATCCTTGCCCCAGAATTTTACTCTTATGGGCTGAGTGTTGCCGAAATGCAGTGACGGGGGTCTCACGACTATCACCCAATCTCCTTCCTCTAGACTTGTTTCTACGTATTTCCCTCCGACACTGCCATCGTCTGCATGCACCTTTCTGCAGACTTTTATGCGCGACGCCAAGTTTCGTGAATGGCGACGAAGGATCGTCCAAACTCCTACTGAGGTGTTGCAATAAGCCTGCCGCTTCCAGCAACAGCGTGGAAATTATGACACGGTACGTTCCGTGTTTCGTATAGTTGGTCTCCTTGAGCTTGTCCATGTAGTCCGCTGCGTTACCAGCGAACGCTATTTTCGATGCTGCGTGGTACTCCGTGGCGATTTCCCTTGTTCTTATAGATATGGACTGTGGGGGCAGCACTATACCGCTCTGTGTCCGGCATATGTGGCTGAAATAGTGAGGATGCAGATGACAACCTGTTTCATAGTCGCGGATAGTGTCGACCCTATAGGTTCTGAAGCTCTCACCGGGTCCGAACTTACTGAATCTAACACCTGTAATCTTGTGCGCACCGCCTACATTAGCTCGATCGTACACTCTTCTGTGAAATCGCTGTGGCTCCATGGCGACTGCAGTGTACCACTGTAGCAACACTGTTGCAGACGCCGGTGCGCGCGTGATGGCAAGCCACGGCAGCGAGCATAACTCACGAGATCACAGTACAGTGTCATAGTTTGAACGCACCGATTCCCGAGATTTTCTTAAAAGAGCCTAGTCTCTAAGCACATTTCTGTAATCTCCGCAGAAGTCTAGGTCCCAGTCTTTAGAGTCAGATCCAGAGTCGTCGTCACGGTGGCCAAAGCTGTCGTCGCAGTCGGGCGCCCCGCACGAAGAAGTGTCAGAGCTTTCATCGCGGCGCCCGACGTCGCAGGGGCCCGGATGGCACAGTAGTTGCCGTCACTGCTTCGACAGGGTTGGCAGCGTACGCTATCAAGGGCATCACGCTTCACAGTTTCGCTGGCGTTCAGATAGTTGAAGACAATCTTCAAGAAATAACCAGGCGAGCTCGTAGAGGGAGTGCATATAGCAACTAGGTTGACACTAATGTGCTGATTATCGATGAGATATCCATGGTGTCCTCAACTTTCTTTGACAACCTTTTAAGGGTCGGGCAGGCTATACGTAAGTCCGAAGAGCCTTTCGGAGGAATACCCGTTATAATGTTTGGTGACTTCCTGCAGCTGCCCCCCGTTTTAAAGGGGCGCAATAGAGTGGGCAGGGTCTTCGAGAGCCTTCTATCCCAACCCTCAACCCTAAGAAAAAACTTAATATTATAATGCCCTATTCTTAGAAATAATAGTTCTACATCTCAAATCTCTTACTTAGAAATATAACTATTAGAATAGCATAATCTTTGTTTCTATAAAGTCAAGATAATTTGGATACTTTCAAAGAATAGAGCTTTAGATCTAAGCTAGTATATTATTTTACATTAGCTTTAACAGTAAAGCGAACACAATCATCTTGAGCCCCCCGTTTTGCAACAGGCATAACAACAGGCTGGTGGTTTGCAGATGCAGTTAGGCTGCAAACGCGGTAATTCCCTGCTGGAAGACCATCAGGCTTGTCTGCTGATAGAAGACCATTGCCATCTCCATTATTGTTAACTCCCACAAAATGGGCAAAGTCAATAGGGTTGGGGGGGGTTTGGCTATTAGGGTCTCCCATATTCTGAACAGTAATGTGGGTATGTCCCTTAATTCTTCCTTGCTCATCAAGATCCTGGGGGGCAGCGTAGTAGGTATTATTAGGATTTGTGAATTGTCCTGTTGCCAAGCCCGTAACCTTAAGTTGAAACTTAATAGGCGAATTTTCCAATATTTCCTGGCCGTTTTGGGGACTAGTGAAAAGAGTCGAGATCATATTGTCCTTGCTAGGAATCTTTCCCATAGCTAATAGACATTATTAGAAAGACCAAATAGCAATTCCACGTCTAAGGCTTGCTTGTATACGTACGAATGCCATTACATGACGCGCCGGGATGATCTTGCGCTCCATTCGTTAATTCCGAGCCATCGCAGAAGTTAATAAAGTTGTTAGGATCCCTGAACCAAATTAGTACTTTTTGTCTCTTGCTAGGAATACTGTTGACTAGTAGCTCGCTCACGTGGCAGATGCAGTTTGGTTGTCCTTTGGCGGCACGTTTCCGTCTGACTGCGACGCAGTCTGGATTAGATTAGGGTTGAGTTGTGCTGTGGCCAAAAGAGGCTGTCCGCCGCCTGCGGGGACAATACTGCCTGGCGTTGTAATAATAATGTTTGGCGGTGCTACTGGCTGAGCTGCCACCGGTTGGGCTGCCACTGGTTGAGCTGCCACTGGTTGAGCCGCCGCTGGTTGAGCCGCCGCTGGTCGAGTTGCTGCTGGTTGAGTTGCTGAATTAATGCCGCTAGCGATAGCCGGAGGTGTCCTGCGATCAACGCGGCCCCGAGAAATTAAACGATGTACGTTAAAGGCGTTCGCAGCTGCCGAAAAGCCCAGTAGGGCAATGAGGAACGCCTGAACCTGCATAATTGCGATTATTGGCCAGAAAGACAAGGCTTCAAGAGGGGAAAAGAGACAAAGGTCTATATTTTTATAGACAACAGACTCTCCCTATCACGCATGCATGATTCATGTGAACTCGCACACGCTCTTAAACACAAAAGAATGTTTCAAGATCCTGTTTTAGAAGGTTGCATAAGCTAGTTCCCCAGATACACCCTAATAGAAATAGCAAGCAAGTGTGGGAAGATAAGATGAAAAGCTTAAATATTATCTCTAAATGACTCAATCACTATGTCTCAAGGGGTTTGCCGTAGCAGGTAGTGTTTCGCCTATGTAGCTAAGATGTTTCATAGCCCATTATTATGCTTAACTTGTCAGGGTTAACTACATAGTACAATGTTATAAAGACCACTATTATTAGTGAATTAATTTTGTCTAGAAATTTTGTATCTTATCTCTGATCTTTGTGCAAAGATTATTGCCAGGTGGTATTTTAGACCTTAACAATCCTCGAGGTGCTTGACAGATGTATTACGGTGGCGCTAAAATAGTCAGGCGTAAGATGTTTCGCATGTATCATTACTTCGGCCAGATTTAAAACTGTTCTAGAAGGGGGCGGCGGCCTAGTCACCTGTGGTCTACCCCCTGTCCCTGTTTCATCACTAGAGTTGTGCACTGGCTGTCCAAAAGGCTGCTGCCATTTCCCCATTTCATCATCTCAAACATGTCCCGCTGGGAGCCACCGCATCAATCATCTAAACTATATTGCGGTCACTTCTCATCTAGCTTGGTCGATAGGACTGGTCTAGCGGCATCGGGCGGTCATAATCCGAGATAGACCGCTGTCTCACACCAATTCACATGATTGGATGAAGCGGGGCTATCATGTAGCGTTAACACCCCATGCGCTTGTCCGCATCATAATCTTCTTTCTCCACGATTTTTTCAACGGAGAAATTTCTGTTTCTCAATTGAATTTCCTTTCAACCCGGGTCGCGCTCTCGAATGCTCACGATGGTATGTCGGTCCGGACAGATCGCTGGACAGACGCTGCATTGCATAATGACCACGGACCAGGCGTAGTCGGGTAAAGCCTTCCGGTTGACGGCCAGATAACAACAAAGTTTGTCTAGCTGAAATTGACTAGGACTGTGAAAGCGGTGAAGCTTACTAACGTTCCATGACCCAACCGGGGACGGAGATGATCCTCATGGCAGGGGGACCCAGTGGGTTTCTGCGGTACTGCTCTAATGAGCTAAACGCACCATTGCCGCTCATAGCCTCTTGTCCATTGTCGTCTGGTCTCAGGATTTTTAGGAAGAAGAAAATCGTGACGATTGGCTCCGAGACCCAGACATGCTGCCAGCAAAGGGCGCCAGTGTGGCTACGACTTGCGACGAACAAGACTCGTTGAACATACGACTAGACGCTGTTATATGCGCGAGGCTACAATGAGTACGACGACTTGCCGAAGGCGTTAGCCCGCGCTGTGTTTCTCGGAATGCTTTTCCGGAACATAAAGTGGCAGCCATTCCTTCAAAGCCTCGCATGTCTCCACCGCCTGCAGGCTCACACGACAGAAAAAAGAGAGAGTTTTAACGACCGTCTCATATACTTAGACCATGTAATGGTGATTGACAGCCAGAAGTCGCGCTTAGGGTTTACATGGCTCTGTCTGACGACTCGACTGCTAGCTGTATTTTGCTCATGCCTCCAAGACCATGAACAGTAACATTCCTGCGGTCACGGAAGCTTGTCACATTCTGCTGCAATCAAGCGAGCTCGTCCTCCCTATAAACAAAGTGGTACACCTCCTGAAGGTCCGAAAGACTAGAACTAAAAGGGAAATGCCATTCTTTGGCTCGTGTCGTCGGAGGCAGCCACGGGAATGCGCTACCGGGCTCTTCTATGGGCCATCTTGCCCCTGTCGTATGCGTCGCGTCTCGCAGATCATGCTTGGGATGCAGATGTAGCTGTTCAGGAGAGCCTTGGTCGTCGCGGCTGCCACTAGTGCGGCAAAGTTCTGCCATAGCCTTTTTTTATGGCAACCGCGTAGTCACCAACACCCTTGACGATGGTGTTTTGTACATTCTTCCAAGCACCTGCCCCTTCCATGTCGAATGCGATAGCTTTCAGTTCTGCCGCGACTTTATCAGGCGATGAGGCGATGCATCCGCCCTTTTCGATTGCTATCGTTCTGGTTGCGTTTTATTTCTAAACTTGCAACCAAAGAGCGAGCATGTTTAGGTCGTCGGCCGAGAATAGTCTCCAAGTCTTCCTCACCACGAAAGCCGCCAGGGAACTGCCGTCCTAAGTCAGGCTACACGATGCTTTTCCCAATAATTATATCGCCTGAGATTATCTCTTTCTCGGTTCCTGGGTCACGAGGAATTCCTCCGCAGATACCAGCGGAGGATCGATGGACATTGGAGTTCGATATCGCAGTCGACCGATCTTCCTTTTCCCTGTTGGATGTTGGGTGATATGCAAAAAGAAATAAAATGGCTACGCTTTGGGCAAAAAAAAGGGTAGAGGAGAGCTTTGCTTGATGAAGCAGCCCACAGGTGACGATGAGTGTTGACGGGGACTTCTGCATATCAGCGTCACCTGCTCCATCAGGTCGGGAAGTTGTTGGATATAGTTCTGGTGAACCGTCCCTCGTTAATGCGGTCATGGTCAGCTCGGGTGCTAAGATGGGCCCCCTCCCGCAAAGCCACTGACCATATGCCTTTGGGAGGGAAGAGCCTTGAGTGCGTCAGTATGTCATTCTTGTTTATCCAGTAAGAAGACGGACCGCACTGCATCGCAGTGCGCCTTTCTGTACTCAGGATCCTGAGCCTCCGTTTGTTCAAGTGTGACAATTCCAGGGGGTTGCATCCCTCCCTCCGACTCGAAAAACTACCTTTGGTGCCAAGATGACAGGTGTGCACGACGCGACTTTCGTGACAGCCTGGGTCGCTTTGGACGCCTACTTTGAGAAGCTGCCAGGGCGTTCCCTGTATCGAGAAAGGCCGTTGGAACTTGCAGTGAGCCTGGCGGTACTGCATGACAGACTGACAGCTGGCGTCACAGCCCTGAGCAGAGCCATTTTTCTCAATGCTCCAGGCCGACAGGCACAGATTGATTGAAGATATGGAATGCAACTTCTGAATCAGAAGAAACACGATGGTCTCGAATATCTTGACCATAGTAGCAAGCAACAGCTGACTCTCACCGAAAGCACTGCTCTAAAGAGAAGTTACTGAGCAGACGTCGTGTCAAGCAATATATTTTACCCCAGGCCGCGACTCAATTTATGGGGCTCCAACGTAATTTCAGATCGACTTCTTTCTAAGCACATCGAACAAAAGAGCATTCGAAGCTTGTCAAGATCGCAGCCTGGTCGGCCAGCCTTTTCTCAAAGAGGTGCATAAACCCTTCTGCTAGCTATCGATGCCGATGACGACAATAAATTGCACCATGGCCGCGCAACTTCGCCGTGCAAGTCTTCCCGCCACACTTTCATTCAAGTAGACCTCAATCAAAGCTGCAATTTGAAGAGGGTCTGCTTCAAGTGCAAAGCGATTGATTGTTATAAGAGCGTCACCTGACCGTTGAACGAGGTGCGTGCGAAACATCGAGTCGGCAGGTACATTTTTAAAGCCAGCTTCTTCGGTAGATATCTTCGGCGGATTCAAAACCGACAGCCTATCGTCACCGAAAACATCAGGGGTTCTGTTTTTCGAATGACATTTTACATTTATCTTGTTTCTTGTGTTTCCTCTTTTGCTATATTTAGTACAACAAGTCAATCTTGGGGTGGAACTCGAGTTCAGACACAGCCTGAATCATTCTGCTTCGGACCAGTGATAACTGGTGTTGTGGTCTGACAAATTCACGCTTTTAAGCTACATTGTGCCTTTAGATATCTTATTCGGGTCTTTCACAAAGCGTAAAACGGCTTATAGTGGAACAATGCTTTTGGCTTGAATTCATTCTCTCATGGATTCTTGTTCAAATGTGTGAAGGCAGTCCCCCTGTCCTCCCTGGTTCTCATGCTACAAACTTGCCTTTTCTGAATCAGGGAAACGCGGGAAGCGTAACTCGGGACAATAGCGCCTTTGACATTACCCCAAGAGATATGCTCACATTGATTATTTACCATAATGTGTATTGATCTCGCGGTACGAATGACAGCGCGTTCATGTACGTATGAGCACTCTTGGATGCGTTTACGGCTCAAGCATATCCCTCATGCTAGAAAATAGAATACCCTGCGTGTCACATGTTTGTCAAGTCGTCTCTCTGTCTCTGCGTGAACCACGAGCTCAACCCAACCCTTACTAAAAAGATGTTCGTACGCATGAAATACCTTTAAGACCAAACTTCACAGCTCGTCCAAACACAAATCAAGAATATGAGACGAAACATGACACCTATAACCTGCCTCGAAACAATCTTGGCACATGCAAAAACTGCCTTGATCACATATTTTACAGGTATATTGATTGCTTGAATGTATGGTCAGTGTGCAGACGTCACACCACGGACGTTTTGGATTGAATGGTACGGAAGGCGCGTTGGGTGTGACATCGTTGTAAGTTGTTCCAAGCTGTTTCGCGTAGTCTGAGATGACTTGGATCGTCTTCTTGTCGCCAGAACGTCGCGCCCACCATAATAAGTCATGTTCAAAACCGTCTCTATCGTTGATATTGACAGACGTTGCGGAGAGCAATAGCTCTACAACATGAGAATGCCCATTCCTTGTTGCCGCAAAGATCGGCGTCGAGCCATGCCTATCTTTCGTGTTCGTTTTGGTAGTCCGGTCTGCGAGCAGAAATTGCACAATTTGGGCATGTCCAAATCTCGAAGCCAAGAACAACGCCGTCCAGCCAAGGGCGTCAGTCTCGTTCACATTCGCACCAATCTCCAATAGCTGTTGCACTAGATCATTATGTCCTCGTGCACAAGCAGCTTTCAAAGCACTGCTGTACATTCCACTGGCATGTATATTAGCCCCGTTCTTGATTAAAAGACGAGCAACATCAAGCTTGTCAGGCATTATGGCTGCTTGTAGAGAGTTGCCATAGGGTTCACCACTATAATTATTAACGTTGGCCCCATTATTCATTAACAGCTGAGTAACATCGAGCCGGCCGAGTGATGCGGCTATTTGTAGGGCGTTGCCATGCTCGCCGCAGGCATTGACATTAGCCCCGTTCTCGATTAAAAGTCGAGCAACATCAAGCTTGTCATGTATTATAGCTGCTTGTAGAGAGTTGCCATAGGGTCCACCACCATGATCATTTATGTTGGCCCCATTATCGATTAATAGCTGAGCAATATCGAGCCGGCCGAGTGATGCGGCTGTTTGTAGGGCGTTACGATTCGCGTTGCAGGCATTGACATGAGCACCCTTCTCAATAAGGAGGCGCACAAGGTCAACACTACCGCCTAATACGGCTGCACATAGAGCATTGTGATACTCGCCGCCTGAAGCATTTATGTCAGCCCCGTTCTTAATGAGAAGGCGCATGATATCCATATCGCCAAGGCATGTGGCTGCTTGCAGAGCGTTGCCATAGTATCCGCCTTGGGCGTTCACATTTGCCCCTCTATTAATCAATTGCCTCACGGTTTCAAGCTGGGAGAAATTCACCGCCAAATATAATGCAGTTATTCCATCACAATCAGGTTGTATAATAGCCTCAGGTTCTGCCACACTGAATTGTGTGATGATGTTATTGTGCCCATTGCATGCGGCGAGACGGACTGGCGTCATCTCGGGATGTTTCCTAGACTCCACATGGTAGATGCAGCCCTTTTGAGCCCAGAATATAGGAAACCAGAGATCGTAAAGCTCGCTGGTGACATCATAAAGCCGATATAATTGAGATGTCAAGCTATGTTCAGAATCCAATGTTGACCAGCGAACGTGATCGGCCCAGTGGGATGCGGCATACTCCAAAAAGTCTTTGGTTCCAACATCATGTGGAGAAGAGGTTACTTTACACACGGTCAAGTAGTGAACGCAGATCTTTCCCATCAAGATTTCGATGTCGAGTGTCTGAAGCAAAAGAGGTTTGCCAGAAATGAGAATATACCTGTCCTGCAAGAATTCTCTCGCGGTTTGATGAATGAGGTCAATCTTAGCATCGTGAACAGTGACAAACAGTCCGCACAAATGGCGAATCTTCTCGCCTAGTCCGTACGGACTCAGCCTGGCTGGGGACGCGGCTCGCACGTGGGCGGGCGCAGCGACTCCCGTAAGTTGCCTTGCCACGTCTAATGCCACTGCCATTTCTTCGACTGTGAGCGGTCGTCGCGCACCAATGATTATTTGGAGGATCAGTTTCGCTTCTGCAACTTTGTCCTTCGGTACCCGGTCTAACATTCTTTCATATGCGGCTTGAACTGAAGCAGGAATGAGCTGAATAGACTCCTCTTCTGGTTCAAGGCTGTCCCTCAATGTTATGCGAATATCGTCCAATACTAAATGCAGCCAGAGGTAGGTGCGATGCTCCAGGTCCAACAGGCGCCGCTCTAATTGGGACCGGATTGCTGTCGATAGCTCGAGATCTCTAGCAAGATCTGCCACCCGTTTCTTGATAACAAGACTTATTTCATCACGAATCCTACAATTTTCGTCTTCGCCACAGAGATGGACACGAGAACATGACTCTGTTACGGATCGGAAGCTTTCTTGGATCTCGTTATATGGACGGCTCGTAACGACAAACTTAAGCCAGCCGCGTCTAACGGGCAAGTATCTTTGGGAGTAAAAGGCGGTTAGTCTGTTAATCAATCTCGAGCGATCTTCAGGTCTGCATTCGTCTAATGCATCGAATATGCATATGGTGTTTGAGAACATTGCGTCTGAGCTGACAGCTTCAAGAATGCGCCATAACCCGTCAATCTCTTGCTGTATCATCTGGCCGTTCTCTATCCAGGGACGTATTGCGTGCTGTAAGAGTTTTGGTTGGAATGCAAATAGTTGGTGGAGTACGGCGCACAAGGCTGTTGCAAGACTGTTTTGATCGTCATTGTCTTTGAAGAAAAAATAGCAAGTCGAGGCAAAAGTCGAGTGGGGGAGGTCTCTGTCAATGAGCGATTTCGCAAGGACGAATTTGCCGCATCCGGGGTCGGCTGATATCCACAGAAGGTCATCATGGCTGCTGTTGAGCCAGGCGTTGAATTGGGAATTCTCAAGGACCCATCGGCAAGTGCCCTCCACGCGATCTGGGTTGATATTCTTGTACTGCTCGTAGGTCGATGTTTTCAAGGCCTGATGACATTCTTGCTGCTCTCTCGAAATGATGTTCGCCATGTTTTCTTGATGATGTGTCTCTCGCTGCACAAATGCGTTACCAAGACTCCTGCCGACCTCCTTTATTTCATCGACCATTTGTTCTATGCAATCAAAGTCAGATCCGCTTTGCCGAAGCAGCCATAATAGAAAATCCAGCCTCTCTTCCTTTGTTGTGCAATGAAAGAGTACTTACTTCCATGAGCACACACTCCGGTGGCATGTTTTTCCTGAAGCACGTGGCCATTGGGCACATAGCTAAGCACCTCCTTTGTATATGATGCCGCTGCTAACGCTGCGTAGCCTTGCCAGTGATCATTTTTGTGCGAGTCAGCATAGTCGCAGATGCCTCGTACGACAATGCAGGGGAAATCCATCATTATCCCAGCCGCCTCCATCTCGAAGCAGATGGCACCTGTTTGCTTGCGAAGCAATTCTCTCGTTGACCCGTGTTTCTGCACTGCATTTCCCGAGGCGATGATGCCATAATGCACTTGACTTTCTTCGTCTTGACGTGGGTTTCTTCTGACCTCCCACTCTGCAGGGCATGTTGCGCATGCAGCCGATCCGGTGGGATGTTCTTGCTCTGGAAGAAATAGCCGATCCGTCGAAACGTGGGGTCGGCCAAAGTTTTGTCGCGTTCGCTGATTACTACTGATCGCTTTGTTAATGAAGCCTGGATAAACGGGATCTTTCATGTAAGCTGCCGCCCTCATGTTGGCAATGGCGGTTAAAAGAGATCGCGGTGGGCTATTCAAAGCGCCAGTCCGTTCCAATTTGCCATCCACAACTTTCCCCATGTCATATTGAAGCACCCCACCACACTGGCCTTCCGGAGAGCTGACGACAATGTCGCCCAGACGTATGTCGTGGCTGTCAGATGGAAGCCCGGCTCCGATATCAACCATGACACCGATTCGCAGAGATTTGGAGAAGGTTCGCATCATGTTGGTCGCGACTGTCGTGGCCGAAGTAGTTCCATACTGGCCCTGAGCCAGACTGGCAATCACCACGTAATGTTTGCCAACACGACCCAAAGTATAGGAGTTCGTGTCACCAGCGTCTTGCTCGTCGAGAGGGCCGAAATCCTCGTCCAGCATCTGCCTAGCTGCAGCGACCTCTATAGGTAGAGCTGATATCCATCCGATCTGGAATTCGTCTCGCGGCGGGGCAGGCATGGCAGCGGGAAAGAAATTTGCAGTTTGGTGAGGCTTGACCAGGTGTCGCTTCTGTTTCAACCACGGAACCAGGTCTACGAAGATCTACATGTAAGCATTTGGACAATTAATAGCTCACGTCATGAAAGCGGGGAAGCGGGGAATGGTGTGCGCCTCGCGATGGTTCTGCGACCAATTTAAGCCGCTTGGCGTTATCTGTCCAATCTTGTCTATTCTGACGCTGCCTTGTCTTAAGTGATCGGGTCATCTACCTCTACTGGAGGCACCTGCAACTGAATGGTATAGTGCACTGGAGGCGAAAAAAGCTCTGAATTGCCATGTGTTGTTTCGTCTGCGGGCCGGCCCGTCACGCGATGACCCTAAAGTGGCTTGTGAGTTTCGCTAAAACGCATTGTCAAACAAGAGGGTCCTCCCTCCGGGTGGGGGAAGTTGCTGCCGCTCTGGCGAGGTACTATAGATCGCCACCACGCAAGACTTATTATAAATAGTCTGTTATCAACCCCAGATTTCCTATCGGCTATTAGATGTGCACATACTCTAGCAAAGCTGCGCCAGCCTTGCTCTCTCTGTCCACGCATTATAATGGTATCCTCGCAAGATTGCGACGTAGCCTCTGAACGGTCTGCTTCCAATGCTGCCGTGAGTCGCCTGGTGCGTTTGGCTGACATTTCGCGCGCGTTGTGTGGAACGAGTACGTGCGTCGTACGCACACTAGTAAAGGTGAAATGGAATAAATTGCTTGCACTGCCGTAATCGCCGTGGGTTTGCGTCAATTCTCAGAAAATGTTTAGCCATAGCACCTCCCTCTTGCCCCGGACGCTTCTGTTCTACCCTGTCTTTCACCGGACCAACCGAGAGACGAACAAAATACAATCACTCACGCATCACAAGCATCAGGGCATCAGAGAAATCACTTAAATCAACCATCCTCGGCCCCTTACGGTAGCTTGAAAGTGGCGGTACAACCATCGCATTTCAACTTCAAGCAGTAACACCGAATACCGTCGGCACCGCGCGACTTTAGGACACCGAATGTCTATTCCGGAGCCGGTCAAGCCGCCACGATCAAGGTACGAGCATTGTCACATTTCGAGCGACGCTGGGTTTTCGAGCGCTGTCTGGCTTGAGGACACAATTATGGATTACGGCCTTCCAACGTCTGTTTTCAATATACACATCCTTGTGCCCCATCTTCAGAATGCTGCCGATGCGAGCCTCCAACAAGATGGCTGGAAACCCGCCTCAGCGTCAGCCGATATAGAGGGCAATTACGACATGTTCAAGGCTCATCCTTCTATTCGCCATGAATGTTTTGTTTCCACAGGCAATGAGGCCTTTGACCCGCATTAAATAGATCAACCGTCGAGGCCGACAAAACTTATCCTCATGCCTGCCCATGATTGGAACGTCGCCATAAATGAACTGAACCCTAATCTAGAGCTTCCCGTGTTGATGAACGCCCTCATCGAAAGTGTACTGGATGTCCCTACCCTATCTGCAGATGCGTCTCGCTGTCCTATTTTGCGACATTTACGGCCATTGCAAAGAAGTCAAGGATCAGGCCTTCCCGTCCAAGTTGTCCGAGCTCGAGTTAGACACCTGTGTTTTCCATAAGAACGCAATCGAAGGAATCGGGCTTGGAACTTTGCCATTCATTACTCAGGCGCATGAAAAAAAGGGAAAAAGCAAGGAGAAAATTGTTGTCAATCTCAGCAGAAAGCTAGTCGTTCCTTCTGGGTCACGAGACAGCGCAGTACAGAGTGCCCTAGCTGCGGAAGGGGGGGAAGAAGGCTATACTGACTGTTTCTGCGCAATCTATGTGGCGCCTGCCATGTTGTGATGCGGCCACGTCCGGAGGTCCTAGGCAAACGCTCCTATACCTTCAAATCAGTACCTTATGTACAGTTCTTGTTACATATAGGCACTCAAGTAGGTAGGTACCTTATGAAGTTCTTTAGACATTAGTTACTAAGTACCTTACCTAAAGTACCTGTAGGTAAGTACTTACTCAAATGAGCAAGTACCTAAGGTAAAATCCATGCGTCACGGGTCAAGACAAGCTTCACTTGAGCCATCCGTCAAATCAGCGATCCACTGAAAACCCTTTAGACTCGATTTGCACCACTTCAAAAATGGCTCTAGCCGTTGTTCACCCCACTGCACTTCCATTGTTGTGTAGAATAGTAAGACCTGCCGCTCAAGACACGGTTAAGCCAAAATTCAGCTGGTAGGCTACTTCGAGGACAATCTTGGTCGCAATCACAGCACGCAAGCGGTCCATGAGCAGAAGCAGTCGAAACACCAAACAAAATCTTTGCCTCTACCTATTTAAACGCGACAGATATGCCTAGACCTCATTGTCTGTTTCAAGGTTGCTCGCCGTGGCTTCAGGAGGAGTTTCCACCTCCGCAGTCGGTGTCGGTGCCGGCGATGGAAGAGGACACCAATCGCTGCTACCGTGCCCTGTATCCACACAGCTATCGCATGATGTCTGGAACTCCAGCTCACCCTTCCCTTTGCAATAGAAGAGCATGTTCTCGAATTCGTCGGCCGCGAACTCGAACGTATCGTCAACTTTGTTCGCGGCTACTAGAGCGTCCTTTGCATTTTTCATCGCGGTGCGGATCCTTTCGTAGTTTTCGCCTTTTTAATCAGGTTACTTACAGCCAAAGAGGGTACAGCGGATATCGAGCTACATACCTCCCTTGACGAGAAGCGATTTTCCGCAATAGAAGTAGTTGTAATCGCAATTATTATTAAAGATACCCGCAAAGACGTTTTGGGGCAAGGCGGCAAAGACGCCGACAGCAAGATGAGCAAGCCGAACCATTTTTTTCATAGGGGCCGAGTCAACACAATTTTGGTTACGAATCCAAAAGAAGGTCTGAGAGGCGAGCCGTGACGAACGATCTTTATACAGAGCATGAGATGAACGATTGGGAGGCTGTGCTTACCGTGTCGATGGTCGGGCTCTTGTTCTGGAAAGGGAAAATCTTGCCTTGTGGTCCTGATCGAATGCGTGCTCACATCGTGGCAAAGTAATTGCAAAGGGTGTTACTGCCATAATCATCGCTTAGGTTGCCTGAATAGCGAAACAAGACCCGCATTGTCTTCCAAGACGCACCTGCCAAGCAATGCAGACTCAAACTTTGTGACAAATATGTTCCTGTGGGTCGCAGAACTCTTCCAATTAAGTAATTTGATGACAGAAGTAAATCTTATCCGCATGCGATCCAGCGCTGTCCCGATTTGCCATCTCCTGTGTTTCGGGCTTTGCGTTTGTCGTGGTCTCTCCATCAAACTATCATCGACTGACTTACCTCCCAGGAGCGAGTGTCATAATGTAACCATGAGTTACCATTCTGCAGCCACATCGCGTGTTGTTCGCATGTGACAAGACAAAATGTCACAAACGACTTGTAATCTAATGGTGGCACAGCCCCTCTATGACATGGTGCATGGTATTCGCGCAGGTATCAGGAAGTTTGATCGACACCTCGTTCGTGGACACGCATGCCTGCGTGGCAGTTGGCGCAATGTTGTCTTGGACTCAACACATCTTGGTACACTTTCTCCTTTTGTTAAAGAGGCTATTCGCCTTCTCCACATCAAGACTCTGTGAACAAGGGATCGACTATTATTATCCTGAACAAAAACTTACGATATCGAAGTCCAATGAAGACGCCAAGCATGGAGCTGGGGAGGAGCCGTCGTGGGTCCCACATTCTCTCTCTAGCTACAGAGTCTGTGTGTAACAGAAGCTGAAATAAGGTAATTGACGTTATGTGCTCACCTATATCGTTCCCAATAGTCTATCGCCGATGGTACTTGGTGGGGAAATACCTTCGATGCGTAGAGGATTGCAAGAGTGGCAGCACTACTCAGATATGAATAGTCCCACGCAGAACACTTTGATAATTGCTCAATGCCGGTCTTCCTCCTACTCATTCACTTGAGCATAGGTGTCCGTAGCATAACAAACGCGCTGAAAGAAACATGTTTTGCCTTGGGTTTTTTTCCTTGCTTGTGCTGGCTTGTTTTGCGGCGGCTAGCGACACTCTGGTTCCCGGGGCTTACATTATAGAAGCCCATCATGAAGAGGTATGCTATGCCCGAGTCACGACTCGTGTAATCCGAGCATCGCAATGACACGGAGCAGGACATTCAGGTTATCATTCGGAATCTTTCCTCAAGAGCAAAGCCGCGGATGGAAATGAAATCCAGAGTTTTCAATGGCTGCTCCATTCAGTTCAAAAATGTCACAGATCAAGAGGCCAATCATGCAGCACTCAGCTTGGTCGATGCAAAGCAAATTTGGCCAATAAACCAAATTCCGCTACCCGCGGGAGATATCAAGCCATTCAAGCCCAATCGCACCTCGCTGGCGAAGCGATTCTTTTGGGGCTGGGGTTCGGTCGCAAACACCATCGTCCACGGCAGCTACATGCCACACGTCATGACGCAGGTTGATCAACTCCTGAAGAAAGGTTTCACGGGGTCAGGAATAAGGATTGCTGTCATTGACACAGGAATCGATTACAAACATCCCACCCTGGGCACAACGATAGGGAGCTGCCTCAAGACTGGTTGTGGAAGTTGCTTCGGTCCGGGATGTCTTGTCGAGGCCGGTTATGATTTTGTCGGCGACGAGTTCACCGGTAAAAATGAGCCTGTGCCGGACAAAGACCCCATGGACTGCAACGGACACGGTACGCATGTGGCTGGTATTATATCTGCTAGAAAAAACGATCTGGGATTCCTCGGCGCCGCCCCAGGTGCTAAGCTAGGAGCGTATAAGGTTTTCGGCTGCCATGGACAGTCGTCGGACGACGTTGTAGTGGCGGCGACGCTGCAAGCTTTCGAGGACGGAGCCGACATCATCACCGCCTCTCTCGGTGCACCGACCGGATGGGGCAAAGATCCATGGGGCACCGTTCTCGGTCGCCTCACTGACCAAGGGGTACCCGTAGTTGTTGCAGCCGGCAACGAGGGAAGCCAAGGTATGTTCGCTTTCAATGGAGGCGGATCGGGCATGTCAGTCACGGCGGTAGGGTCAGTCGACAACCGGGTCATCCCATTGATCACAATCAAGTCGAAATGGATGGAGAACAAGGCCTGGATTGATCACAAAAACTTCGACCTTACGTCCGGAGATCCAATGATGTGGGGTGTGGAAAAGAAGCGTCTCTGGGCCACGAATCCAGACTATGATTATACCGAGGATGCTTGTAACCCTTTGCCGGAAAGTTCTCCTGATCTAAGCAAATACGTCGTCCTGGTCCATCGCGCAACGACTTGTGGCTTCAACGTTCAAGCGATCAACATTTTGAAGAAGAACGCAAAGTACATGATCATCTACAATTTTCGCGACGAGACTTTCACGCCGGTGCCGAACCCAATCCCGGAAGGGCTGCTTGCCGTGGGTATGGTTGACTTCAAGGTGGGCAAAGAATGGATTCGCAAAATGAACTCGGGGAAGAAAGTTCACGTCACCATCCCTCCGGTATATAGTAAGGGGCTCTTGAGCAAAACGACCGTGGCGAATAATGACAAAAACGACAAGTCTGGAGGGCTCCTTAGTTTGTATACAAGTTGGGGTCCAACGTGGGACCTGACTGTAAAGCCGCAGTTCACCGCGCCAGGGGGCAATATTCTCTCCACATGGCCCATGGAAAAAGGAGGTTTTTCCGTCCAGTCCGGAACATCAATGGCCACACCATTAGTCGCGTCCGTCATTGCCTTGCTCTACCAGGTACGCGGAAGAATTGGCCTTGCTTCAGCAACGGACTTGTTATCCTCTACCGCGAAGCCACAAATTTTCTGGAACGGCACCCAGAGATTCCCAAAGCTTGCACCGCCGGCCCAGCAGGGAGCAGGGCTCATTCAGGCCTACGATGCAGCCTACACCACTACACGGCTGTACCCTTCCAGCTTGGCTTTCAACGATACTACGCACCTTGCCGAGTCTCTCAACTTCACCATTATGAATTACGGCAAATCGTCCGTAATCTACACCGTCTCAAACGTGCCAGCGATGACAATGTACACGATGACGAGTGCAGGGGACGCGCCGATGCCTTTTCCGAACGAGCAGGTTGCGGAGTCTGCTAAGCTGAGCTTTTATCACAACGGACAAGCCATGAAGCGTGTGACGCTTAAAGCTGATCATCGCGCCATCATCACCGTTAAGGCAACGCCGCCGACTGTTGGCAATCCGGAACGGCTCGCTGTTTGGGGCGGCTACATTGCCGTCAACGGCACAGACAAGTCGGCATACTCCATGCCGTATCAAGGAGTGGCAGGGGAGTTTGACAAAGCGAAAGTTTTACGGCCCGATGGAGCAGCCGCCGTTGTTTCGGTGCGAAGCACCCAATACGTCATGCCGCCACCTGATACACCCATTGCGATGCCGGGGCCGGGATCGATTATTGATCCAGATAGCGGTGAAGTTGTCTTGAAGCTTGTTGTAAATTTGAATCTCGGAACGGCTAATTTGAGCGTTGACATTGTGCCATCCGGCGGCGACGCTCCTGCCGACAAGACTAAAGAGGTGTTTGGTCTTAAAACACTTGGACAAATGTACGGGTTCCCAAAATACTTAATGGCGAAGAGTTACTCCTATCACACATGGGACGGTAGGCTAGCCGGGGGTAACTACGTGCCGTCTGGCAAGTATTACATGAATGTGAGAGCTCTCAAGATAATGGACAGCGATCCTGAAAAGAAAGAGTCATGGGACATGGCCCAGACCCAGCCCTTCGAGGTGGTCTATTCATAATCCATCGGCAGCAAGGAGTCCACGGGCGCTTTCGCGGACTTTATTTTGTAGATAAAAGAGATTTTTTGTCAATGAGGTCGTCGGAGAGCGAATTGTGACAATTCTTGTCAGCGTGAACAAAGTCGGGCCCCAGACACCAGCCAAGTCAGCTGCCGTGTAAGCAGCTTCAGCCTATGTAGTATGGTATTTCAATTCGTCCAACCCGCTGGCGGCGCCTGCTTTCACAACCTTCGGCGGATTCGGCACTCCTTGCACTGACAGTGCTATTAAGACAATACCATACAATACAATAGCAAGCGCCATCATCTCTTTCGCGTCCGACTGGATATTGGAGCAGGCTCAAAAAAGTCATCAGAAATTTCATCGTCGCTTACCTCCACCCTTTTTTGCGTTGTCCCACCGCCTTTCTGAGAAAACTCCAGCTTTGTCTGCTTCTTGGCTTGAGAGCTCCTTGATGCTGGTTTTTCCGTTGCCTTGACTGACTTCTTTGATGGTGGTACACGTCGACCCTTGGTGAGGGGCTCAGCAGCCTCGCGCTCCTCATCCGACTCTAGGACTACATCATCTTCCTCTTGGTCCCTCGGAATCACCCTCGTCGATGCCTTCTTGCGGGAATCTTCTGCGTCGACGGCCCGCTGGGGCCGAGCCGCTCTCCTTGCTGAAGTTGTCGAAGTTGTCGCGCTGGCCATGATCGCCTTTGCGGTACCCCGCGTGGTCTTTCCTCTGCTTGGTTCGTCAACAACTCGGCTAGATTCTGCTCTGTTAAGAATGGATCGATGAGATGTCTGGTCCGTCACGGCGGCAGAGTTGTCAACAGGGCCCTCAAACATCCATGCGCCTGGCTCGTCCTCCCAGTTGCCGTCAAAGTCGCTGTCCCACGTCGCTGGCTTCGGCTTCAGAATGCGTTTACGCGCGGCGACAAGAGTCTCTCGACCGCCACCGGCGAGCATTTGCTGCTCCATCCTCGTCCTGTAGACCTCCATGGCAGTGCCGAGATCATCGTCATCTGATTCCAACCCGAGAAGTTGTTTCACTTGGCCAGTCAAGTGTTCGGACACGAACAGCTCCATAGCATGTTTGTCATCTTTAGAGACATATTGATTGACGGCGTTTCCAAAGGGGCCTTGTGGTAACACTTTGAGCGACTGCGCTCCCAGAAAATCTTGTACCAGAGACTCGACTTTGGTTTCGGCGCCATTGAGAGCTTCGAGGATATCTTCTGGAAGAGTTGCATTTGTCTTCCCTGAAGAACCGACATAAGTAGATGAACACCGTCAAAAACACCAAGCCTCACTTACGTTGTGACGTCTTCTTGCGATGAAAGTAAACAACGTCGTTGGTATTGGCAACTTTTCCGACAAATCTGTTTGACAAGCGCTGCGGATTTTCGCATTCGAAGACGCCTCCCTCGGATGCACCATAGTCCACCTTCAGCCTGATCAGAGGAAGAGGTTTCTCTTCCAGGGGCTCATCGGACTGGTTACTCTCCCAGTCAGCGTTCGCTTCTTCAATCATCTCTTCAACCACCGCCATGAGGCGCCTGGTCACTTCCTGCCTATTATCCTTTTTCTTGTCTAGTCCCTGGAATCGCTTATCTTGTGCGAGGATGAGTTCCCTCGCGATAAACGGCCGGACCGTTTTCAACGGAATCTTTTGAACTTTGAAGTCTTTCCCAAGGACGCTAACGATGGCTACGTGCTTTTGAACAGCCTCGCCCGCCACGAGAGAAGTTGCTACAGAAGAGCCGGGCTGCATCACATGAAATCCAGTCTCGGGATTTTTTGTTGGATCGATGCGGCACTCATGCTCATGACCCCAAACCACCAAGTCTAGCCAGTCCGGCAAAACATTTTCGGGCAAATATGATGTTGCAGTGTGCGCATGATGGTTTTGGTGGACAGCGAGTAGATTGAACCAGTCGCCCATCTGGACATTGGGCCTGAACCATTTTACTCTGTGATCTCTGAATGTTCGAAACATTCGTTCGTCGCGGACGTTGCTCAATCCAAATAATGCCAGCTTTGTAACACCTTTCTGTAATAAGATGGGCTTGACCTCAATGTTGTCGGCCTCTGCGACACGGCCGAAATAATTGAGCAGCCCGGTGGCCTGTAGCAAGTCCAAAGAGCAGTAGTTCCCATCTCCAGATGGATCGTCGTGATTGCCATGGATGGAGAATACGGGTATGGCGACATTGATATCAGGGTCTTCGTAGTTGACATGAGGAAAGGCTCCTTCGAAGACAGAAGCGGCGTCGGAAAGGAACTCGAGGGGGCAGGGTTTCATGCCCAGGCAGTTCTGACGAAGAGAGCGCATGACCTGATACAGTGCTTTGCGGGACGGTTTGTTATCGTGAAACAGATCGCCAGCTAAAAGAACCATGTCGACCTAAATTCGACGGTCAACCCATCTTCGTGCTCGATGATATCCCAGGTGCTCGACGATAACAAACATCTTCGGTTCGGGCGAGGTTGAAGATCTCATCGAAAGTCTTCCAGCTGTCATCTTTGCGGATGGAATCACGCTCTTCATAGCCCACATGATTATCGGTCGCGACGAGGATTCGAATTGTGTCAGCGTCTGCAAGGTCACTTAATCAATGAACGACAACAAGCTTCAAGTACAGGTCCAGAGAAAGGTACCCATCATTTTGATCAGCGCGGCGCAGTGGTGCGCGATCCCAGCTTGCGAAGTGTTCCAGTTTGGCCTTTCTCCGAGAAAGCTTATGAGTCCAGACTTGGCGGTATCTGATGGCAAAGTCTGGCCAGTGGAAATACGACATCAAGGGATTAAGTCATTCCCTAGCGGGGATCTGACAGGGCAGGCCGCTTGTCGCGCTGCAGTTAACGCGATAACGCGACATCACGTGCCCGGATGAAATGGGAATCGACCGGCTGATTAATGCAACGCGAAATCGCAGACACATGAGCAACACTGCCTACTCCGTACATGAGTACTCTACGCACAGAGTAGGTAAGGAGGCATTATTATGGCACAACATGGCTGCGTACTTAGTTTATGTTAACACCACGCAAGGCTGCGGTGGAAATGCCATGTTTGGCGCGAGCAGAGTATCGTCGTCAGTTGGGGTTTTCTGGAATTCTATTGGTCTACTTGTTGAAGGGAACGTTCATGAAACGTAAACTTGCTGCCTATGAAATCTTTTCGGTCGGTATCATTTCTAAATGACAATACCTCTTTGCTGCCAACCACCTCGCCCTTTCCAGGCGTAAATTACCAGAAAACAAGCTATCCAGACGCATATGCTTTCTGCCCAAAATGTGCTACTGTAGCAGTGCGTGCCATAGCAGAATAAGGCGTCGACCTTGCGCTCAGCCGCATCGAAAACCGATGTTCGTTTGGTGCCGGCTTGATACACGGCCGAGTAGACGAGACCCCAGAATGTTGATCCCAGAGCAGGCAACATGGCCACGATACCAAAATTGGTTGCGAAGTTTTCAACGCCCCAGACAATCGTAATTATGAGAGGTACCAAGCTGAAAATGGCGCCGTAACCAGCTCCCACCAGTCCGGAAACAAGAGAGAAACGATCCGCGTGATTTTGAACCATGCCGGATGCAAGAATGACAAAGCCCAGGGACATAAGAAGAGCGAAGAATAAGAGAAAGACAACGCGAGATATCGTGACGTATTGATGTTGGCGAGTGATGAAAGATGAAGACGAAAACTGGACATGCTGCGTCTCAGGAGAAGGTGCCATAACATCTGTCAAGGAACCGATGAGCAAGCGCGCCAACGTGCTTGTGGCGCCAAAGACGGAAACTTGAGTTGCCGCCGATGTCGATCTATGAGATGCTTGAGCTGATGGTGGTGTCAAAGTCCCAATAACGGTGCCAAGGTTGTTGACGAAAGCTTCACCAGGGCCGATCATCAGCAGAAAAGCAACAGCGAATAACCACATGGTGCGATCCGTCAAAAACTGTCGCGTTTCGATGTTAAGTATCCAATGCCTCTTCCACTGAGAGTCAATAGCATGGGTTCGACTCATCAAGGCTTCGTCGTTGCCCTGCAGGCTTTCCCCTCCATGGGGACTGATAGACGTGTAACCTCCGCGCGATCGTTCAGTCATAGACCCGCTGTCCAGTAAACCGCTGGTCTCCAACTCTTCGATGGCCTCGTCGATCAAATCATCCGCGTCAATAACCCGCAGCAAGAAAACGCCCAGCACTCCCATTACTGCCAGCAGGACAGCAAGAAATAAAAAGAAGCGGAAAACGTCCACGTCTCCTGTAGATCCATCTGAGTTAGATTCGTTCAAGAATCGGCTCGCAAATTGACTCAGCCATAAGCCACTGAGACCAAAGCCAGCAATGGGCATGGCCAGCGCCAGTCCACGATATCTACCCTTTCCAAAGTTCTTCGCACAAGTTGACACAGAGGCAATGTACATAGCGCAAGTGCCTGAACCAATGCAAATGAATGAGACAATCATGACTGGGTATGCCCACAAATGTGGGGAGTCGCCAGGTGTTTTATGGTCATTGTTCTCGACATCGAGCCTGCGGTAGACGAACGCAGCCGTCCCGTATCCTGTGCCGAAGAGCATCGCAGAGAGTAACGCCAGCGGCGAGACACCTATTCGATCACAGACGAGTCCCATAATCGAGATGGGCAGATAGAGTGCCAGAGAGCTGGCAATAGCGAGGCCATTGACTTGGAACTGGGAGTAATGCAGACGAGACTGCAATTGAGGTGCGTACAAGGAGAAGACGACAATGGAGCCGGCGCACAGTGACGACAAGGTTGCAAAGATGAGCGATACAATGCGGGTAGTGTCCTTCTGGCGGAAGGCTCGTCGGCGATGCAGCGTCGCATTTTCGGAGCTTTCACGATCATCGTGTTCGCTCGTCAATAAAGCCAGATCGTTCTCCGAAGTCGGGGATGTCGGCATGGCGACGTGAAGGGTAGCGTCGCTGCCGACAGGGTTAGACATCTTCGTAGGCGAGCATGAAGTCCATCGAAGGCGGCGCAATCTGTGGTGAGCCGAGCATGAGTGCAAATGCTAATGCACAGAGCTGGCAAGGAGATGGCGCGACGAGGAGGCTCGGAAGCGCTGAGAACAAGCGGGATTGTCAGCAGCTAGCTGTACCTACCAGGGTGGATACCTCTGCCGGATCGGGCTTAATACCTACCCAGGTAGGTACCTTAGGTAAGGCAGACAATGTAGGCGCATCACAAGACCTGTATTCTTTCCGTTTCGAGCTCAGGATGCTGCATTGCGACAGAATAAAGTACCTGCCGACTCTTTAGTACCTAAACCTCGTGAACTTGGAGAACTCCTGAAACTTTGAAACGTGACATACTATCTGGCGCCGAAGCCCAAGCACTAGGTAGACAAGTTGCAGTTAATCAACACGGCAGCGCTATTGCGGGTGACCACAATCGGAATGACTGTGCACCTTCGAATGTAAGCTCTCGGTCACGCTGAACACAGATTCCGGTGGAGAACTTTATGGGTTATTAAAAATTGAATTGAAATTACAAAATCTTTGGGCTGCGAAGCTACCACAAGCCTCTGGGACAACTGCACGTGCAGCCAACTATGCTGAGGGCGACCCGTCCGCTAAGTGCTGACGCTACGGAGTAAGTTCAAAACAACTCCTGCTGTTGACCATGCTTCTCCTGACGTTTATGGAAACTCTAGTCTTTCCCGATTCCAGGTCTTTTGCGTGGGCTGCGTGATGAGCAGGAACCAGTTCGGATTGAGAATGTCCATTTGAGTCGTGGTCGCACGCTTCATAGGTGGCAGCCTGAGAATGGCTGTTTCTTCTATAGACGTTACTCGATGCAGTGCAAGATGTTCGAGTCCTCGTCGACGTCTGTGTTTCGAAAACGCGAGGGAACATTCGCATCAAGATCAAGCGAAAGGCAGGGAGGCAGCAGCATACAAAGCCAGTAGAGACTTCAATGGTCGACCAAAACACTATGTCCCAGTGCTCCCAAGTGGGGTTATATGTGTTTGCAAAGTAGATGACGGCTTTGAGCCGAAGTAGAGATACGAGTGTCGCACTGTGGGAATGTGATATCCTGCGTTAGCCACAGGTTCAAGGAAAACGCATCAGCTTCACCTACATGCCACCCGTCAAAAACATGATGACGGCGCCAACTTTCTTCTTCCAATGCAGCTTCAACTTTCTGACCTGCGTCAGCGGGAGTGCAAAGAGCCACACATCGGCAACGACTCCGATCACGCCGTTGGCCCAGCCGGATGCGTTGATGTCTATGCAATGACCGGTCTTTGCGGGGTCGCCGCTGTATTTGTTCCAGTCGAAAGAGATGGGACTGCACTGGAAGACAGTTTTCACGACAAATGCAACACCGCAGGCAACGTGAAACGTGACGGTGATCCAGAGGAGACGCCGAATGTTGGCGCCCGGGAAAATATGGAGGTAGAAAAGTGAAAGAGATAATTTGATGAGTGTGATGAGCGTGAGGTATAAGATTTCCATGACGTAGAAGTAGTGTCCGAAGTCGATCAAGGTAGGGATATCCAATGTCCATATATCCGTGCCCAAGCCGCTAGGAGCAAGAAAAAAGACCTGGAGCATCGCGCTGGCAATACCTATCTGGATTGCTCCGAAGACTATCCAATCGTCCGCGCTGAGTTTCTTGCTGGCGCTGAACCATTGTTTGTAGATGACTCGCATGAAGACCAAGCCGCATGCAACGCCCCCGAGGAGGAAATTGACCAGCTTGAACCCCAGCCGCCGATCTCGCACCGGTTCGTTGCAAAAAGTTGACGTCACGTTTCTCGAAACTGGTGTCGTGTCAGGTGGTCGTCAGCTGCGATATTAATCGTCAAGAGCCCTATGCCGCAAAGACGTACCGAGTGCATCAGACAGAGCGCAGGATGTGAACATGCAGGCTGTCAAGCTCGATCTGTACCCGGTGTGCGCGCAAATACAACTTTTGTCGTCTTCGTCACATTTGGCCGTGATGCATGTGAGCTGCGAGAATAAATGTACGTCAGCGTACGAGAGACGTGTCAAAAGTCGTTCAGTGACGAACGGATGACGTACGGCACAAGCATGAATCTGAGTGATGTTGTCAATGGACGGTACGGCCAACCTGGTTGACGAAGATGATGGCATCCGCGCGCCGAGAAAGTGGTAGTTGGTAAGCGAAGTTCCCAAGGTCGTCGCGATGCTGGCGCTGCCGTGCATCGTGCCGAACTCGAAGAGATGCGCAGTCAGCCTTTTCAGCATAGGAGGCGGTTTGTTGTGGACGCTGGCCAGACTTGAAGGGGAGAGGACAGAGTCGAAGTGAGCGACAATTCTTCTCTGATAGATACCATGAGAGCCGTCACGCGCGTTGGACGCTGAGCAGAGATATGCACATTGCGTCTCAGCCCAGGCGACAATCAATTTTCGTCATGAAAGAGAGAGAGATTTGCCGGCCGTCAACTCATAGAACAAGTTGCTGAGAATGCTTCGCGCATCGTCTCACTCGCCTCATTAGTCGCCAGCCACCGTCGGTACTATCAACGCGAATGATACATTGAAAGCTTTCCTTTTTTAAGAACAGCCACAGTATATATCAGAACCTGATTTGACAGATCGAAAGAAGGGGGGAGATTGCTAGGTTCCAAGGACCTGCAGCCCGCGGGAGCGCAGATGTCGTAGAAGGATCGCGGGTTTCATTGGCTGCTTCGCTGCAGATACGCTGCTGGTCGGGTCACGGTCTGGCACTGCAACCCGAAATCCGGCCTTCGCACGGTCTTAATAAACATGGGTGCCCTGTTTCCCGCGAGGTATATGAGATATTGCGAGGATTATATGTGGGCTCATTTGGGGGAACTATCTGCCGCTCGTGTGTCTTTACTCGATCGTCTGAGCCGGCTGAGCCTTTTTCTCTTGGCGCGATTCTGTCATAAAGAAGGGCCTGGGCTGAACCCGATCAGAGCGCCAAGTGACGACAGCCTGTAGTGCGGTTCGCACGCGGCGAGGCGAGGCGAGTTGAAATCGCTCTTAACTTTGATGAAAGAACAGGCTGTAGGAGGCGTCAAAGCACTGGTGTAGAATCGGGTTTAGTTTACCTGACGAGGTTCGTTCGCTAGCAAGAGGACTGTGCCGAGTTCCCCGTCCTCGAGAAGCGATTTCATGGTCCGCACTCGACCCATGCACCTAACCAACAACCCCTTCATGGCCCATCACATTTGTGCTGACCACCTATTTGAAAACAGCGTCAGCGTTGCCTGTCGATGCGAGAGCCAGTCGAGCCAACTTGCGCAAATATCAGATGATCGCGATGCAATGACGATTCATTGCACCCCAAGAGAAGCAAGCGCACCATCCCGTTACTGCCGCAACTAGACAGGTGGGGGGGGCTGCGACGCAAATCATCATGGGTAAAGGAGCGAGCTGGGCAATCGCTGTTTCCGCACCTCCTTCGAACGCACGATCATAAAAGACCAACTAAGGCAGTTGTGCTTTGTAGCAACGAAGGTCGCAAAAGGTCGCAGAAGGGCCAAAGTGCCAAGTCGAAACCCGCTTTCGATTATGAATGGCGTAATGTCGATAAATGTCCGTCCGAATCGCCTTGTTTGTCGGTCGGAAATACTTGGACCACGGAACAAGCACAGACGTACCACATGTACCAGCCGTGCGAAAAACCCCGATACTCTGCAATATCGTCGGGAATCAGAGGACACCTGCGTGAGGATTAGGACGGTACGAACTTTAGCAGTGCAAGGTCTTGTGCAACGGACACACAGACTTGATGGCAGACTTCGCCATTTGAGCAAGGTTTATGCCGTCGAGGATCAGAACCCGGCTCGTAGCCCCGCACGTTCGCCTATACTGGGTTTTTCCGCGTGCGCAATGACGAAAGCTGCTCGCTGCCCAAATGGGCTGTACATGATTTGAAGCGGGTGGAGGGAGGCAAAGGCGTTTCATGCTGTGGGAGGAGAGTCAAATACCTTCACACAGCGCGGCTGGCGCCAAATAGCTTCCGTGGAGCGCCGCACGCCGAAGAATCGTAGTGCCAGGTGCGTCTTAAATGAAAGCTGGTCAGTCCGTGCGACAAGAACGGCAAGCGAGCGGGCCGGGATCGTAGACGACGATATTGGACGACGAAGCGTCAACACAGCGAGATGGACGTACGAGCTCAGCCCAAAGAGCAGGGCTCCTTCTGAACGCTGGAAGAGCTGGTTCAACGTGTCGCGATTGTTTGATCATCGCGTTAAAAGGTCTGGTCGGACTCCGCTCCTTCGTCAGATTGGCCTGACGTGCTTAACCCACGGCGATTCAACCCAAGCGCGCCACAGCAGACCTGACGTAAATCTGCCACATCCTGCATCGGCCTAATCGAACGGGCTGAGGCCAGGACGGAGGAAATCGATCGTGCTATGCATCGCTCCCGATTTCGTCCGTGCGGGGGGCAGCTAATGGAAAAGCCCAAGCGCCAGCCCGAAACAAATTATAGGCTGCTCTGAGTCCAAATTCACGTCTTTCGTTAGAGAAATGCTCGCAGTGCGGTGCCCGGAACAGGCATTTAAAGCTGAACCTTGAGCCTGAAAACCGAGTCTGCGCCGCCCAGCTACCCAGACGCTGAAGGTCGAGCAAACGCGACCTTCGTGGAGGGTAAGCTGACGGCCTACCTGGGCAAGATTTTCCGCAACAGGGAGCCGTGGCTCATTGTCAACTGATGTAACTGGCCGCCGTGGCTTTTCAGGCGCACAACCATGCTGTCCGAATTGGCATAAACCGCAGACAGCTCTGTGGTATACTTCCTTTGGGGGATGTGCAGGATGATGGCATCTCGTGTTGCTCGCGAGAGGAGCGTCAGCTGAGAACACAGAGCTTGCATCAGCGCTACATCACCTAACCCTTTGTTGACGTTCGTGCCTCAGCAACGACACGTGTCCTAAACAAGTGTGAGAATGACAAGAATTTGCTGGTCTTTGTTGTGTTCCATGACGCTTCCCGTCATACTTCGCCCGCGATCGTCCGTCGGCTCTTAATTTTTCTGAGTCAGAGACTTCAATCAGTCTTCATTGCCTCTTAATATCGTGGGAGCCCCCAAAGCCAGCGAAAAGGCGATCGCCAAAGGCAGCTTGCCTGCACTAGCTACCCAAAAATCGAAAAGCTGCTCTAGACCGAGTAGGCATGGAGGGGATGCGATGGAGATGCGGCTGTTAATACCTACCTGTGACGATGCAGGGATTATCGCAGCAACTCAAGTTGATGAGGCTGGAATTGCCACAAACGGCAACGACGCACGACAGGGCTTCAAAAATCGTTGATGACTGCATTTATTGGGCGACAGCGAACAAGACAGCCTTTGTCGCTTTTCTCCTGAGACTATCGTGACCCGGGAAGGAATGTGCGCGAGATGCTGAATTTTGCGCGATGCAAACCACTATGAGCTTCATTTAGTTGTGCACTGCATCAGGAACGCCTTTAGAGGTCAATGCAGCTATCTGCAGCTTCGTGCACAGCATGTAGGGTATCTGAAGCCAGTATATATAAATCTTGCAGCACTCAAAGACTGGTTCTAGATAAGAGGACTGTCCACAGGGATGCATGACCTTGTTGGAGTGAAACGTACATGAACAGTTGAAACTAATTGTATCAATCAGCAATGAGTAACTTCGAGAGCAATCTGCAGACACTTGTTTTTTGCACGGTCTGGGTGATGTACCCGACTCCTTTGCCTCGACTAGTCACGACAGCATCGCCTTCTCCTGCATAATAGGGCATGCTGGGCATCATGACCATCCTTTGAGACGTTTCGTGGATTGATACTATAGCCTTTCCGGACGTTTACAATCATTCCATACTTCATTTGCTTCGACCAATCCTCACTTGCTAAGGGTGACTCATATTTGCTTGGCGAGCTACGTAGCAGCTGGTACCCCATAGACAGGCTCGCGGAGGTCTCCGGGCTGATCTCCAGTTTCACGCAGATATCATGGTCTCATTGCCATGCACCAGGCCATCATCCCTCATCATCTCATTCCAACTGCTCTTTAGACCAGTGAGACGCACGCTCACGTGCATGTTTTCTGGCACATCCGAAACGCTGACCAGCAGAACCGTCAAGGGCTGGGAGGGAAAATAAAGCATCGTAGCAGTGTCTAGGCCACCGTTGAGGAAGAGCTCCATGATCGAGCGATCCAAGACACCACTGATAGACCACTCCCCATGATAATGCGCGCTGCTCACGAAGAACTTGTCGGTGAAAAAGACATTCTCGAAACCTTTTGCGCCGCTGCGATCGAGGAATAAAGGGGTGTCGCCACCAAAGTCAACGGAATAGTGTCCGCCGAAATAATAGCCGCCGCGGACATAATCCAGAGATCCTGGGTTCATGAAAGTGAAGTTCAGAGAAAGGGGCTCCCCAATGGTTTGCTTCGGTGGTATGTTGGTGACGTTCATTTCCCAGTGGATGGCGTTGGACGCGACGTCGGAAAAGTCAATAGCGATCGTCTTATTGGCAACAGACTTTTCGAAGACCGTAGTATCTGCCATGACAGTCTGTAACTTGTAAGGCCTGCTCACAAGCTTCCAGCCGAGGTCGGGCGTTCTTGTCAAGTGATGTTTGCGGGGAAGACTCATAGTCCCACGCCAATGCTCTGGATCAGTTGGCGCATCGAGAGTGTACTGCCAATTGGATGCCCAAGCCATCGAGATTGCGTCGTTTTCCTCAAGCCCATTGAAGAACTGCATGGCAAAATAATCTTTACCAGCGTCCACGAAGCGGGCGGTGGAGTCTACAGCCTCGAAATGTGTGCCGTTAAATTTCCCTGGGTAATATTGCACGAAGCTGCCTCCTAATGGCCCTCCGGGGTTCACACTGAGAAACAGCGTCCACACGTTATCGTCCTTCTTTTGACCCTGATCATTGTAGTGAGGTAGATGCACTAAGTTTGGACACTCCCACTGGAATCCCGTGAGGCCGTGGAGGGAAAAGTTACTTTCGGGCTTCCAATCGATGAGATTCTCGGAGGAAAAGATACCCATCGTGAACTCTTGAGGATACGCAATAGTCATGATCCAATGATTCTTGTGGAACATGATCTTTGGATCGCGAAAATGAAGAGCTGTGCTATTGATAATTGGGTTGTTTTTATAAGGAGTGAATGTGAAGCCTCCATCGTGGGAATATGCCAATGCCTGCGTTTGTGGACCGAAACTTCCGTCCGGATACGTCTTCGAGAGTGTCTTAAATAGTGTTAGCACACCAACTTGCGCCACGTACTCGTAACATTGCACGGAAATACCCACGTATATTGCCACGACGCCATTCGTCTGGTTAGGGAAAAGACCCGAGGTATTGTTCGCATCGACCACAATGCTACCAGAGAAAAGACTAACATCATCTCCAGGGGGGAACAGAGCAACAGGTTGGTTGACACAGTGATACAAATCTTTCGAGGTGGCATGTCCCCAATGAGGTCGTGAAAATTTGATACCACGCGGGTTATACTGATAATACATGTGCCATGTACCGCTTTCGTCTTTGAACAAGCCATTTGGATCACTCATGAAATGCTTTGGAGCGGAAAAATGGACTTGGGGTCGATACTTTCCGCCATAATCTCCAGGCACAGACTTGCCTATGGGAATATCTGTCGAGACGTGCGCCGCATGCGCCGAAGTTGAAGATGGCCCAAGTGCTGAAAGACGTGTGGAATTGGCGCCTTCGCCTGGCAAAGCAAGTTGTAGAACGGCAACGAAAAGGCTCGGAGCAACAAGTGTCCTTACACGCATGGCGACAGTTCTTTAGATGCTATTTCTTTGCGTGGTGAGCGTGAATGAACAGATAGAGGAAATGGTGATTCCGTGATGAGAACTAGTGATGGTAAGCTGTCCGGTTGATTCTTGATCTTTCACTTGAGGGGACCCGGGGTCGAGGTATTTATGAGGAGACGTCACTGACAGAGTCGGCGTGTCTCACGTATGGGACGTCTATAGACAACAAAAGTTCGTAAGAGCGCTCACCGGACCGATGACAGCATGAACTCATTTAAAACAATATCTTACATGCTATAATAGAAACTTGATCGATGAACGATTGTTGCTTTTTCAAATGACATCAGCTCGTGCAAGGGTTAGTGGGGTGATGCAGGCGTATCGTAGACCATGGCTCCATGATCGAAAGACTCCAGGTGCATGTCGATAAGTACGCGCATCTCATGAGCTAAATGTCATTTCTCTGGAGCAAGCTTACATGTCAATAAATAAAAGATAGAGAAAGCGCCGAGGCGGCGAGGTTTTCAAAGTGCAAGTGCTATATGAGGCCATGGAGAGATCGATCATTCGACTTTTTGGGGACAATCAAAAGGTCTACTGACAGACACTACGCTGCTGATGGCTGGGAAAACTGTTCATTACCCACAAGATGCTTTCAGAGAAAGGTTGATGCATCGATATCAAGAGGCAAAATGACTTACTGGAGGCCTATCCACGATGACTATGCGTTGCGTGTGAAAGCTACTGTCATAAACCTAGATGATATCACTTAGTTGATGACGTCAACTATATTTATTGTGATCACTCGCATTGAAGGTACGAGTCTAGTAGACGGCGACCTGGAAGACGATGTGATTTTCCTTCCGAATCGGAATGATGCTGCTCGTCCAATCTCGATGTCTGCTCCACAGAAATCTGCTCAGATCGGTCACGTTGTCCGGCTACAGAGTCGCGATTTGACGAGCTTGCACAAAGAGGCCTGCTTGTAATGTAGCATGCAGAACAGAGCATGGACAGGACTGCAGCCCATCAGTGTCAACGTAACCATTTCGCTCAAGATTCCGTAGCCCATGAAACGACTCAGAAGAGCTTGGATGGCTCGAGAGTAGCTGACGTTTTTGTAAAGCTAAACAGCTATAGTATGCGCCTGATATCAAAGACCATTGTCATGAACGTTGTACGCTCCGCTCACGCCGACTTGCGACAATCCAATTATCTGATCCAACTGTAGCATTCCCTCATGCCGGACCGCAAAGCAACACTTTCCCCTTGGAAAGACAGGTACCTGAGACCTCCCACTCGACGCCGAAGATGTCTCGGTCATCCTTACCTTGCTGATTGTGAATGTCACTCATCCACGCACATCCTGTTGAACAATACGTCTGGCAGCACTTTCAGTGACGCTACTAGCTGCGTTGATGAAATGTGTTGTGATTACGCACGTCAACTGCCCCAGGTTTGACTGGGCCCATGCTGCAGAGCCAAATGTGCCTCTCGTCGTCGAAAATTCGACGCGCAACCCCATGCTGTCTCTGAAGGATGATCGCGGCGAGTCGAAGATCAATGTCGTATTTCGGTATTTGCGTAATAACCCCCCACCCTGCTCATAATGAATGCCAGGCATCGGCTCTGCATAGAGCGGAAACTTTCCGCCCTCGGCGCTGCAGTTTCGGCCCAAATTAAGCCGTCTCTAAGGAAAACTTCGTACCCTGTCGTATATTAATTCGCTCTTCAAGTGTTCTACCTACGGCGCATTAAAATGCACGACGGACTTTGACATCTATTCTAGTATTGCTTTTCCCGCAAAGTTGCTAAAGCACAGAAATTTCTTGTCAAGAAGTCCCTCACTAGAGAGATGAAAAATGAAGAAAAAAACTATCGCAAGTTCGCAGAAGCTGCGATTGCGCGCTACACGCATGAGATGTTGAGAAGGCGAACCCCCGACGCGGTCATGACCTTGTTGCTGATGGTCTGAGAGCAGATGACGATCGGTGTACTGACTTGTCAGCGTTGTTGATTGAATCAATGGATTGCCTTTCACATCGAGTATGTCGCGGCCTGTTTCTTTCTCTGAGTCAGAAGTTGGAGCACAATTGAGATGTCTACGGATTGCTTAATTTTGATTGGATCTTTGCTCGGGATACTATGGCAAAAGGTCCAGGGTGCAGTCGAAAACGATGGCAGCCTTCGACTCTTCTTTAATGAAAGATTTAAAAGCAATCTTAGACTCTTGGGAGACTTTGTGAATGACAGTAATACTTTGGGGGCTCTTCTCAGCCGCAGCAACATTGCCTGCTTTCAATGATGGACTGACGGAATCTCAATACCAATGGAGTTTTCATCAGTGACCAAGGTTGCGTCTGAAGTCTCATCATTGATGTCCGACAGACGGTCCAGGCCCGGCCTCGCTGGCCTCTTCGAGCCGTGCGCGATCACTTGAGTGTATGTGACGTTCTATATGCTGTCGTGAGGAGGGCAGTTGCGCCGTAAGCTCGTTGCGCAGAAGATCTCATGATACACAGACTCTTGAGCGAATGTTAAAGCTAGCAGCTCTCAAATCCACTGACGATGCTCCGCCGCCGGTGAACTCCACCCCCGCTTATGCAATTCTCCAAGCAGCCGGCGCCACCGCTTTTAAAGTCTCCTCCGAGCGTAAAAACTTTCTCAGTGCATCCGCGCATCAATCCCAATTTTCCTCTGCCAAACATTTACAATGTCGTGATCCACGACCTCAATGCATCCCAGCGATGCACGTCCTGCTCATCCGTCATGCAGAGAGCGTAGACAACGTCGCCAGTCTCTTTGGTGGCTCCCGCGACGCTGTTCTAACAGCTCATGGAGTCCTGCAGGCACAGCGGTTGGCCTCCTCCCTCGTTGCAATCAAGTTGGAAATCAAGCATGTGCTTGCATCCAACCTACAACGTGCTGTGAAGACGGCTCGCGCCATATGTGACGCCTACAATGAGTCGGTGCCTTCTGCGGCCCCGGTCTCTGTTGTGCAGTGTCCGGAACTCCGCGAAAAGCACTTTGGCAATTGGGAGGGTATCAAATACGGCGCGGGCACTGCGAGCAAGCGGCCGCCTCAAGTCGGCGCCGAGACCTCTCAATCTTTGCAGGAAAGGGCAAACGCTTTTCTCGATGATTGTCTGTATCCCGTACTCGAGGACAACATGGACAAAGCCAATGGTCAGAGCTGCATTGCCGTCGTCAGTCATGGCATCATGCTCAACACGCTCTTTCGGGCTTTGATGGAGAAAGCAAATTCTCCTAGCTATCCAGGCTGCAACGGAGCACTTCCTCTCAAGCCGTCCTGGAGCAACACCGGGTACCTAGATTTCGTTTTGACGCGGACACCGGAGCTTGCGCCGTCGCAGGACGGCTCGTGGGCCCATTTACGCATGGAAGTGATGCTAACAAATTGCACGACACATCTGAAAGGACTGCGAAAGACTCGCGGTGGGATTGGTAGCTCGGCATTTGACAAGAATCAGATATCACTGGACACTTTCTTCAACTGTTCCCGAAAACGCAAAGCTGACGACGAGTCCACCAAATAATCTGAAAGGTAATGACACCCTATTCCTCTATAATTGACCACCTGTCGTCCCTTCAAAGCACGTTATGTGTGGTTGGTCGGCGCATTTAAATGATGAGAAAGCAATTATTCACAGACCTGTACTGAACCACGATGTGGAAACAACTTGTCCAACCGCTGTCTGAAAAGCGCATTGCCACTCTGCAAGATAAAGCACAAGTTTCAACAAACCGACCAATGGGCTGACACGAAAAAGTTTTTAGGGCTGAGATACATGGAAGCAGCATTGCATGAGGTTCATTATCGATTTTGCTTACCATGAGCACGCGTCTCTCGAACTGAAAGCAGACATTTGAATAGCTCTTGACTGGCGAAAGTCGATGCTATAGCACTTTGCATGGCCAGCCCGGTTGTATATTTCGGCTATAGTAGCAAGCAAACGCAAATTATACATCTGTACTATCTTCATCCGTGCCCGTGAATATTTTGTGAACTCTCCTGCAGACAGCCTGCCCAATCGACCGGTCCGACAATGCCCCATCTTTGTTGCTGGCTTTTTTAACATTGCCCAATAGCTCTGGCCCATATTGTTCCAATCCGTTGACAAGCTGCACGACAGACTGAAACTCAGCTGCGATGCCATAGGCTATTGGCGCAGTGACACGCGCCATCTCTTGCAAAAGTCGCACGTACGTGTCACGCGTGCTGTCTCCTGTACGCACCTGTCCACTATCCATGCAGAACCGGGCAACAGACACCGAGTGATCTCTCTGATTCCTGTATGGGATGGTGGAGATATGCTGCGTAAAATTGATGACCCATCTAGCTGTTTCTGTTACCACATTTGTATGGTGAATGAGCACATTGTAGTCGACTTGCATAGCAAGCATTGCGTCCTCAACGACGTTCTCGTCAATGTGCTCCGGGGACGCCACAGATGACACGGCCCCCTGTTGACTTGACCCTCGTACACCAGATGCGAACTGTCGATTGCGTGCATTTCGATTTTTGCGGAACCAAGTCGTCAGCCCTTGGACGAGGAAGACAAGTTGTTTGCCGATGTGCTGGGAGCGTGATTCCTCGACGCGTGTCACGAGGGAGTGGTTCAGTATCATTGCCACCAAATCACTGGCCGAGACGACCAGAAGGGCGAATTGTTCCTCACTGATTCTCGGCGCAATGGGCTCCCAGCAGCCAGTCTCGTCGTTAAATCTCGATGTCACCTTTCGCCGCCATTTGATGAGGGTATCGGAGGCGCCTTGCTGGGAGGTGTGCTCAACCCCCAGACCATGCAGCATTTCCTGGACCTGAGTCTGCAAATCCAAGGTCATGCCCGGCGGGAGGTCAACGATCATTTCTGACGTCGAAACCTTCTTGTCAGTCCGAAGCTTGTTGACTTCAGCCATTGCCGCAGCTCGCTGTTTCGCTGCGGCTTTTGCGGCCTTTATCCCTTCTCTTTCTTGCCGCATCTTCTCCTTTTCGGCACTTCGTTCCGCTGCAGTCTTCCGTGGTCGACGTTGCTTGGACACTGCAGCGGTGCTCAACCTCGGTGGCGACACGCTCGATTTTTTTTGCCTTCGTCGCGTGGAAGATTGAGCACGGCCTTGCGCTAAGGCCAACTGCGGTAGATCAGGCAGATCGTCGTCATCAGTATCGTTACTTTTCACGCTTGAACTGGCCAGTGATATGACTTCATCGCGAAACGCCACGGCTCCTTTCCCTTGAAGCTGTTCATTTGAGGCTTTTTCGACGTCTTGACGCTTCAATGAGTTGAATATCGGAGGTGCTTCGTGGATAGAAGTCAGACGTTCTTTGCAATCATGCCGAATGAGGGAATATGGGCGCGAGCTGGAATCGAGCATTGGGTCCATGGACTCGGCTGCTCTATGTCTGGAAACGGGACTCGGCAGTGTTGAGATTGAAGCCGAAGAGTCATCGTCTTCCCCGGGAGGAAATCCATCACACCGCGCGTGCTTTGGTCGTGACGACGGGCTCTGATTGCCTGTGGCGCTGGTGTCTTTGACAACTGTCCGGGCGGTTTGCGGAGAACTAGACAACTCGATGGGCTCGAGGGCTGTACGAGTGCAGGGACGTTCATCATCGTCTACTCTGGATAGTATCAACGAAGAAACACCTCCTTTCAAGTGCTTGCCAGCGCTCTTGGAGCTCCTTTTTATTTCTGATGGTGTTATTCTCGGACGCTTGGCCCGCGGTTGGTCAAACACGTCAGATAACGAGGCATCACCGGACTGTAGCTCGTCCGCATGTGTCGTTCGAGTTCTATAGTATGATGGAGACCCGCTCTGATGACATTTATCGTAGTGTCTGGTGAGGTGAGGTTTTTCAACCCGTTGCTTGATACGTACAGCTGGTGACGATGATAGCACGCGCGACGGCACAGTATTTCGGGACGGCAATGGACTTGAAGAAATCAGATCGACCACATCGCTTGCCATGGTGATGCGCCAGAGGCTTAGCCAGCGCTTTGCCAAGCGGGAGCGGTATAGACGACGTTCGATGTCGATTCACATCACGTCATGTGAGGTGCGCGTTATCCAGCACCGTATCCACGGAGATGGCGCACTCGAACTTAGCGACGCGAGCTCTTTGCATCGCGCAGTCACGTGGTCGGCTGCTGGTACGTAATATTGGAGACCTGCATCGCGCTGACAAGACCACCAGCGATGGAGATTGCAGTCCGTTCGTAAGTCTATGGTCATATCAAGGCCTTTGCGACACCAAGTTCCTCAGTGCCGGTGAACATGCATGCCGCTTTCTGTGCCTATGCACGGACGTTTGCGTCGATACTCGATGAACTTCCTCGTGCGACATGACATGATGTCGGGTGTCACCTGGCGAACGTTCCTATCAGGACCGAGTTTCTGCTAACAGTATTCTCCAATCCTTGCCGCCCTTCAACAACTTGTTCTATCAAACTGCGCGTCACACATTCCGAGTATTGACTTTGTACGTCATGAAATGTGACCTAACACCAAGCGGCGATTCAAGACCGCTGAGTGTTGATGTGACCACAGACGTCCTGCGCTAATGAGCCGCATCGACATTAGTTGGGGAGTCATGAGATAAATTTGCACCTGATCGCTTCTCCGCACAGGCTGGTCCTTTCCTAAGTCCTCGATTGAGGTATCTTTCGCAGCATTGACGCGTCGCGCGGGACAGACTGACTCGGCGCGGTGATTAAGGGTCTAAGGGTAAGGCGGCATCACGTCGACGTGAAACGAAGAGTGGTTCGACCCAGCCGCCCGATGGAAAGACCGCAAAACATGCGTGGCCTTTGCCGTCGTCTTCTTTGCAGCTTGAGTGAAGTACGTTTTCGTGAGTGGGTAAAAAGGCAAATGGAGCTTGCGGATGCAATCGTCAAAAGTCTGCACCCGCAACTGCTCGTTTTGTTTCCGACGTCGATCCTCGTTGTCGCCGAGCAGACTACATTCGGATATCAGACACAAGTGTTATCTTCAGGACATTGTTCGCATGAGCTTTTTCTTGTAGATATTGGGGAAGAACAAATGATGTCACAGTCCTAGACCTGTGGTGAAAGCTTGGATTTCAAGACAAGATTTGGTCACATGTCCGAGGAAGTCCGGAGCCATCGTTCACTGTGCCAAGCCTTGGAGAAAGCTTTCGAGTCAATTTTCCCAATAGCCCTGGGAGCAGAAAGCGCACTTTGGTCATTGGCGTTGCATCGATTCATTGAGTGGGGTGTACAATGCGTTCATGGACTGGACGCGAGCTGCAAGCCTCGCAGACGTCAGGCCTCAGTCGTACAGTCACCAAAGATTGTCAGGCCAGAAAGACCCATTGCTTGCATCCAAGCGTAAAATACCTGGTAGAGAGCACGGAGTACCCAAGTACCCTCCTTACCGTAACATGCTGAGCCGTGTACGTCCAGCAATGAAGTACGCTACCAATCGCCATTCGCCATTGGCGACCGGACGCATTTGCCTTTGCCCCGGCGCCACTCCAACTCCGCTGCCGGCAACTTGTGGTATTTAACACTCGGCCTCCTGATGCTGTTAACGGAAGTAATGTGCGACAATAGGCCAAGTTGATGGCGTTTGTGAATGCGTAACTGGGATGACCATTTTGGAAATTGCTTTCCCAAAGGAACCTTGGCTCAGACGTTTATTCCGGGGTCTTGCACCTTTGAACTTGACCGCGTAGGGAGGTCAACGCCAAGAGAGAGCTATGGCCAAATTCCCGCAAAGGATCAGTTACGCGTCAGCTGCGTCGGAGGAGGCGACATATCCAGCACTTCACTCCGTGTTGTCCCCAGCAAGTTGGGATCGGGACAGGGTCTACAAATATGGTTCGTGCCCCTTCGAGTATACGTACAAGAGGCATTGCGGTCGCGTCTGCCGAACAGTTCAACGGGAACAAGGCCAATCGTTCGTCACGCACGCACCAAAGGGGGAGTTTGCCACCCCTGCGGACAGCACGTGGACTTGGCCATGCAACCAGATTCGACGTGTCGCAACCGGTCCTGCTCGTACCCCTGCAGTAATCGTGGCTTGCCCTCTCCTTTTATTCTTTCTTTGAACCCCCTGCGAAAGCCCTTTCTTTTTTTGGCGAGTTAGAGAGGCTGAGCGGGCGACGCTTCAACAGCGCGCATTTGAATTTGCCTGGTAGATTCGATGCTGTCTAAGCAGTCTGTCTAGAGCGTCATTTGTGCTCTCATTATCGATTGGCCTCATGTTCGGCATGCGCCGCGCCCTACAACTTCCGCGACCCTCTCTGCCCTTTGCCACTCTCCGGCAGAAATCTTTTCCTGAAAATAGTGTCGTCCTTGACTCCTGCGCCAGGGGTCCGATTCGGTGCTGTTATTGTTATTATCCATGCTGTTGGCACGGCCATCGCTCGCACCCAGCAGGAGCATTCTTAGCTCCTTCCCCCTTGTCGGCCGTAGCGCCGCTCGTCGCACCGGACGCATTCATCAATCGACCAACCAGTACGGAGTACGGAGCAGCCAACCTCGGTTTCGACTAGCTCCTCAGTAGCACGAGGCCCTGGCCTATCCCACACCGGGCGGCCCGCTTTTCTGTCGGTAGAGCCCATCCTTCGTGCGCGAAGCGCAGTCTCGGAGAGAAGCTCTTCTCCTGCTTTATTCTTTTGTAACTCGGCTGTCACGCGCGATACGAAGTCTGGGTTTAAGATCGGGCCAATACAACGGTTCAGGGGGCTTCAAGCATCGCCGTTGCGCCCCGAGCACAATCCCAGGTTTCGGCCGCCGCGGTTGTTCTGGATTTCTCGAGTCAGCTCTTAAGAGCTTCAACCCGGTCGAGATTGCGCGTCCGTCCAAGAAGCTCGCCAAGCAACCTCGTGTTGCGCCTTTCAGCCTCGCCCGAATCGACTTGCCGACTCTGACAGGCTCTGCGTCTCCAATGTCACAGCCGTTCTCTCTATAATATCGACAATCGAGCAATATACTTATCGTATTGTTCATAACCGTCTTTCATGTCAGCTGCGTCATCATGGCCGCCTCACCGCCCACGTCGCCCGTGCATCAGCGCGAACGACCTGTCAGTGCCATCGTCAAACCTGGTCCAAGGGCTTCTAGCAGGATGAGCACAAGTAGCAAAGCCGGCGCCGCAAGCAGAGCATCAGACGACGACACCCGCACCGCCGTCAAAGTTGGTATGTGACGAGGCAATTCTCCGTTCTTACAAGCCCCTGGCCAGCCTAAATCGCCAACGCGGGCCAGGTTTAAGACTGCTCGATTGCTGACTGATTTTCTAGCTGTTCGAATTCGACCGCCTCTTAGTCCCAATGATCCCGGTTATGACCTTATCCCCCAACGCTTTCAGCGATCGATGGTCCAAACCACGTCAAACACAAGCCTCACGATTGACACTCCGCCCGGTCGAAAAGTCTTCGTCTTCGACCGTGTTTTCAGTCCCGACGTAACTCAAGACGGAGTCTGGGAATATCTAGAAGATTCCATAAACGCCTTCACGCAGGGATATAATGTCTCAGTCTTAGCTTACGGACAGTCCGGCGCCGGCAAATCATACACAATGGGAACGTCCCGTCCCGGTGATCAGGATGACGACTCAACAACTGGTGAGAAGTCCATCTGTTATCGTGGCACTTCTTCCTTTTTACTGTTGTAACGGGACGTCCGCTTAAGCAGCTTTCTAATTGACAATCTAGGCTTGATTCCACGAGCCGCCACTGCGCTCTTCGAGAAGCTCGACTCTTCTATGAATGGTAACAGCGTTGGTAACCCCAAGCGACAGTCTGTTTCAAATCTCAGAACACCTCGTGTCTACCAGCAAAGTTTACTCCGTGACAACAATTGGTCTTTGAAAGCAACCTATGTTGAAATATACAATGAACAGCTGCGCGACCTCCTTGTCTCTGATTCGACCCCTGTCAATGAAAGAACGAACATAGCAATTCGAGAAGACACCAAAGGCAATATACTCTTGACCGGATTGCGCCAGGTTGACATCAATTCAGTGGAAGATCTAATGAATGCTCTTCATTTCGGTTCGAACATTCGACAAACCGATGCGACCGCGATCAACGCTAAATCATCGCGATCTCACGCCGTCTTTTCTCTTAACCTCTTGCAACGAAAGAGTAAACTCCAGATGGCAAATAGTGCGGAGAAGAGGTTTTCAATGCCTTTAGAGGCTATGACGGGTCAAGAAATGGCCTTCACGACCGACAGCAAGCTACACTTTGTGGATCTTGCGGGAAGCGAACGCCTGAAAAACACGGGCGCACAAGGTGAAAGGGCCAAGGAAGGCATCTCGATCAACGCGGGGCTGGCGTCATTGGGCAAGGTCATCAGCCAATTGTCGTCTCGCCAACCTGGCTCACACGTCTCCTACAGAGATTCAAAGCTTACCCGGCTTCTTCAGGACTCGCTTGGTGGCAGCGCCTACACGTACATGATCGCCTGCGTGACACCGGCCGAGTTCCATCTCAGCGAGACCTTGAATACCGTCCAATACGCCCAGCGAGCCAGGTCGATACAATCTAAGCCTCAAATTCAACAAATTAGTGATGGCGACCCGAAAGCTCTGGTTGAGAGACTTCGAGCAGAGGTTTCTTTTCTCCGAGATCAGATTCGAAGTTCGCAGGGCGACAGTGATGGCCCACGAAGGGGACTTAATGCACCGAGCGAGCGGTCTGACAGGCCAAACGAGCGTGAAGCCGAACTCCAGGACCAATTACTGGATGTTCAGGAGAACTATAGTGCTTTGAGTCATCGGCATGCCAAGCTGATCGCCGAATTGGCAAAAGCACGCGAAGATGAGTCCCAGGCGGCAGAGCAGAACGAAGACACGGCTGCAGACGATCGACTCAACCGATCGAACTCATTCGCACAGGCTGTGGAACAAATGGTTCTCGAATATGAAAAGACCATTCAAAGCCTCGAACAGTCCCTCTCCAGTACACGAGCGACTCTTTCTAACACTGAGACCTCTTTGCTGGAGAAGGAGACGAGGTGCGCGTATGTCGACACGATCAACAATCAGCTGCAAACTCGTCTGCAGAAGTTGGTGGATCGGGAGGCCAGCACCGAGAATTATCTGCATGATCTTGAATCCAAGCTTGACGGTCACACGAGCGGTGAGGAAAAGAATGCCACCATTATCATAGAGCTGCGCAAGGAGATCGCGAGAGTGCGTGAAAACGAAGCAGCTTGCGAGGATTACATCTCCACTCTGGAAGAACGCTTGGCCGAAGCCGATCAAGATGCTGAGCTCATGCAACGTGAGGTTGATCGGCTAGAGCAGGTCGTCGAGCGTCAACGGAGCCTAGGAAAGCTAGATGCCCTTCTTCATGAGCTTGATCATGTGGAGAAGAGCAACACGGGAGATACCGAGGTCACGCTCAATAGCGGCCCTCCCGACCGCTGGGTCGCGAATCACTCTCGGGGTCAGTCCCGTATCAGCCAGAGGAATCAGCTCAACGGTCCTATCTTGGAAGAACACTCCGCGCAAGACCAACTTACCGAATCTCAACATACCGAAATGAGTCATGTCTTGGCGAGTGTAGACATTGCGGGCGATGGAGACGACTCGATTCACGGCCTTGAACGTGAGCCTGTGACCGACGTCTGGGATACGGTGAATACCCAGGAGTCACAAAATATTACTCAGACCCAATCTGCCGATAAGTTGGATGCAGCTGGTCAGGACCTGCTTGACCTACGTATGGAACATGCTCCGACGGCCGAGGAATACGGTCAACTCCAAGCCAAGTACGAACAAGCGCTTCGATCGCTTGCTCAGCTTAGAGACGCAGTCGATGAAGCCAGGCAGTCGGAACGATCGAAGGCGCGAGACTCTATCGTGACTACGTCGACGCCGCCTTGCACACGTCCCGATTCAGCCGCCTCTGATAATAAATTGCTCGATGTCAAGGGCGGACCAAGATCATCGATGTCACGTTCCCTATCTTCCGAGCTTTCCTCCGCCATGGAATCGCCCGCCACTGTAGACACATCAGCAGCGGATCCTGACTCCGAGGACGACTCAGTGACCACCAAGCCTACGGTTTCGAGTGAAGGCTTACCTCTGCCTGACCAGGCTTTGAAGGAAAACCTGGTTGCAGAGATAGAAAGGCTACGACGACTGGCGGATGACAAGCTAAAGTCAGAGAAGGCTCTTGCCGAGAAGTATGCCGAGCTCGAGTCAACTCACAGCGAAACTCTTGATATTGTCGAAGAGTTGAAGACGGAAATGTCTAAGGCCCGCGCTGTGGAAACAGCATCTCCCAGGCCTGGCGCACCAGTCATTAGACGCAAGTCCAGCCAAAACCTCCTGGTGATTGATCGTGCACACCGCTCTTTTGCCTCTCTTCGAAACATTGCCACGGAAAACTTCGAGGATCGCCCCGAGGTGATGCAAAACTTCGAGCTCAATGTGAACTCGGCTATGCATGAACTTCACTCGCGAAGCGAACGCATCCAAGAACTGGAAGCCGACATCACTGCGGTCAAGAAAGAAATGGAGACGAAAATGACCATCATCTCAGGTCTCACACGAGAACGGTCAAGTTTGAAAGCCAGTCCCAGGGACATGTCCATGGTTGCTAATCTGCGCGATCAACTTGAGCGGAACGAGAAACAGATGGCGCAGATGCGCGAGGCTCATGATGTGCGGGAAAAGGATTTATTATCGCAACTCAAGGGACTTCGTACTTCGACCACAATGCCGGTGCCATCGTTAGGCGATGATGAAATTGGTGAGAATGCTAGCAATGGAGAGCAAAGGCGCCAACGAATTTCTGCTTTGGAAGCAGAGCTTTCCGAGTGGAAGAGCCAGTATCAATCAACTCTTGAAACCAAAGAAAAGACGGAACTCGAGCTGCGCGCAAGCATCGAGATGCTTGAGAGTCGCGTCGCTGCGTCGGAAGAACCGGATCAAAGCTCCTCGTCAGGGACAAGGTCAGGAAACGAAGAGCTGTCTGAAGAGACTGAGTCGCAACACCAAAAGCTAGTAACATTTCTACGCACGGAGATGGATGAGTACAAGGCCATCATCAATAGCAATTCTGTGAAGATTGCCGAGTTGGAAAGCCTACATTCAACAGCAAAGTCGAACCTGGAGGAGTTGACTGAAACACATAATACTACTCTAGAGGAATTGCTCAAGCATCGTCGACTGGTTGAAGAGCTCGAAGAGAAGCTTTCTGCCGAAAGCGAAGCAAACAAACTTCACTTGGCGGCTTTCAACACGGCAAGGGACGAGCATTGCCAAGAGTTGACGGAAATGAGAACCCGCGAGCAAAAGAGCTACGAGGAGCAAGTCGAGGTGTTGTTGCAAGAGCACGCGGATGCAGTTCATAAACTGGAACAGGAACTGGCCCATGCCAGAGATGATCTAGGCAATATTGCTACGCGAGTTGCTGAAGGTATGAACCTTGATGTCAGCATCGACCTGCTTTCGGAGCGTGTGGAGAAGCTTTTGGCAGACCAAAAGACACTTGTAGAGGAGCAGCAGGAGATGGAGTCGATGAGAGCCCGCGTTGCCGAGCTGACTGCCACCCACGCAAGTATGTCGAATGAGCTGGATGCAGCCAAGACGTCCCTGGCTGAAATGTTGTCGGGTGACGTGCAAGCGCCTGCGGTAACGGTAACAGAACAGCTCGCTGCTGTAAAAACAAAACTGCTGGATCTTGAGGGGCGCAATGCCAAGAATAGCCGTCTTGTGGAGGAGCTGGAGGAACAGCTGCAGAGCAACTTTGATCAAGTTCAATTGACCAGCAAACGACTGAGTACCCTGCAGACTGAGCGCTCTGCTCAGCTTGAGGAAGCGATGTCAGCACGGACCAAGCTACAGGCTGACTTGGACGCCATTCGGGGAGAGCACGCATCTTTACAAGCCAAATACCAAGAGTTGTCCACCGCGGGCGAGATCAAGCGGTCGAATTCCAACTCAACCATCCGCAAGAGCAACTCTCACACATCATTGCCGTCACCGCCGCCGGCCATTCCGCTCCCGCCCTTGCCGAACATGGCTGGCAGGAGCGGCTCGCCGACTCCCGGCGTGTCTGCTTCTCAACTGACAGAGGACCAAGAAGCGCGCATTCGGACCATCGAGAAGCACCTATTTGCGGAGCGACAGCTGACGCAGACGCTGGAAGAAGCACTCACCGACCTGGAAAAGCAGTCGAAGACGACCAAGGCCGACTGCGAGTCATGGAAGAAGCGTGCTCAAGTGCTAGAGGCGGAGCTGAAGGAGGTGAAGGACCGGCCTCCAGAGCCTCAGCCCGACAATCGCTGGAGCATGCAGGCCGTGGAGGAGGAGAGGAAGAAGCGACAGGCCGCCGAGCAGGCTAGGAAACAGCTCGAGGAGCGCATGAACGCCATCAACAAGGGGAAGAAGAAGAAGGGTAGTCTGAACTGCTTCTAGGCGGGGCTGAGCTTTCTCTGGAAGATGACACGGCGCGATCAAGAGCAGACAGAGCTGAGCAGCCCATGATTTGGTAGTCGGCCCTTGAGGGTTAGGGCATTTCGTTATATTTTTCTTTTCACTTGACTCTGTTTCTTTGCGGCCCTCAGGCGAGCGAGCGAGCTATGCCTCTGGACAGGGCTTCATTCGTTGCAGAAATTGCGTGGCGTGGCGTGGCTTGGCTTGGAACCCCAATGCGCTGCGCTGCACCAGGCGTCGTGGCATTTCGCTCTGGCCCAGAAGCGCGCGTTGGCTTCCTCACACAGATATCACACCTAATTCCTTTTGTTTCGTGTCAGAATACGTTGGCTTTGTTACCGTTTTGGGTTGTGTTTTCCTTGTCATGGGAGCGAAAGGAAGGATGGATTCCCATGAAGCCAGTAGTTTCTTCGAGGCAATGATAGTGTACTTGTTCATGTTCAATTGAGTAAAATGGGTTTGAACTCGTGGTTGGGTTACTTCACGATGGTGGTAGTGGCAGTGACAATGAGTCGCTTCCCTGCAAATATCCCCTTGCAGCTGAACAAGTCTATGATATTATAATCGTCATAGAAATGAGGGGCAAAAAAAATGCTGAATCTGTAGAAACATGACCTGTTCTGTGTCTCTCTCACAAGCCCCTTTGCCCGTCCACATGCATGAGGCGACAATGGCCAGTCCAGTCGCTGTCGCCAATGTCGGGCAGACTCACTCGTAAAGCAGCACAGAGACTTGACCTGTTTCTGACATGGGATTGATAAGAAAGATAGCTTTTGCACTGCACGCTGCGCTCCACGAGTTTCGCCACTGACTGCTGCTGGTGCATATTGTTTCCTGTGCGGCTCAAGGTCCCGCGTTTTCATGTCTTGAACGTTCCTTCCGGCATAAGTACCAGTCCCTCACTGCGTCGATTTCCTCTGAACATGGTCGTTGGTGCATGATCGGGATCACTCATTGCAGGTCATCCGGCCCATGGTCCAAGGCGACCTGCCTCCCACTACCGTCTTCGTCAACATGACGCTTACAGTCCCTGCTCGTCCCCCTTAATACAAATAGGACCATCCCACTTGTCATGTATAATTCCATTCCGAGTCTTGCTTCCACGAGGAATTTCTGCCTCATGCCAAAACGCAATAAAAGTAGTCAGGCAGGAGAGGCTCGCCATTTGTACAGTCTGAAGTAGGCAGCTCAGAGGTCAGGAAGGCTGAAGGAACAGAGGCAGACAAGACAAGACAAGAGAACTCACGGAATGGAGCCTTGGGGTTCCATGTTTTACTGGTACGCCAAATGATGAGTAAAGTGTAACCAAACAAGCGTGCCGTGCGTCCAATGGAAAACTTACAATTCCGCCCATGTAATGTTTGGGTGCTTCGTGAGGACGTTCTCACACGTCTCCGGCCACCCAGTCTTGTAGTACTCCCGGCAAGACGTTATGGTGCCTTCGGGCCGGGGGTGCGGTACTGCTGGAGGTGCGTGAGCTTTCCAACCTGACGACACGTGGTTGGAATGGCTTCCAGACTGACCTTTGACGACGAACATGCCGATGAGCCCCCCACAATTTCGTTCCACCCACGGGTTCTGCACAGATGCGTGAACATGGCTCAAGCGGTGTAGGGAACGGCAATTTGTAATCGGCATCGTAACTTACCATGACGAGAAGCTCCTCGACGGTCAGGTGGAATTCCTTCGCGACCTTGTGACACTTGTCGTGCTCATCTCTTTTTGCGTCATCATAGAACATTTCTATGGACGGAGCGATGTGCCATTTTGCTGGCATCAGTTGGGGTGTAACTGTCGCGGCACTCGCGGCAAGTAAGGCCCATGCAGCAAGCGAGATTTTCATGGTACGGCAAGCTGGCAAAACATCCAACACAGAAAATGGTGGCGAGAAAATCCCTAGGTCGATGTTTATTTTCCCCCTCACCGTCAGGCCAGCGAGGCATTTGAGCTGAATGGGAGGCCGGGGCCAGCCTTGCTCGCTTACCTGACGTTGCGGATCGTCGGCCCTGCCAGTCTGGAATATTCTTCTGCCCGAAATTGAGTCTTGTCCAATTTTACTCATCCCAGCGTGGCGCACGAGGCCGGGCAGTTTCCCGTTCGGGACATGAATAGGCGCTTATAGACGCTGGTGCCATGTCGTTATAGCAGCTGCGCAATGATTTGTCGATCCAAGGCTCCCATGCCAGATTCGGAACGATGTTGCGTTGGGCTCAGTGCCACCAAAGGATAGAGATGTGCTCAGAGCGATTTTCGTCTCGACACTGAGAGATGAATAGCGGTCGGCATATTGACTTTGCTATGCCAGCATGGTCTGTTGCGTGCGGCTGGCAGATAAACAGTCCGCGCTCAACGAAGATGGAATGACGGAATACTTTCATTGGACAGGCTTCATGGAGAGCGCAGCAGTGCAAAAAACAAGGGAGGGGCTTGGCTCGCAGCCTTTCGAGCCTTGCCAGATGACCTTAAGACTCGTGTGGGTATTACTTGTGTCACAACACGACCGGCATCCACCTTACCTGGTACAATAAATAAAAGATCACTGATGCGGAGTTCAGTCCGGCTGGCCTGGGTTTCAGGCGAACGTCTCACAGCTTTTTGTCCTGCTACTCAACCACCACCCAAACATACAAGAGCGAATCTGACGGTGAGGATCGCATCGCAACGATTGAATCGGGCCCAAAGCTCAAACCATGCTGGTCTAAGACTACATACTGCGTACAAGTGTAATTATGGGGTACTGCAGCACAGCAGATCAGTCGTCGAAATTTTTTGATATGATGTGGGTTTCCACCGCCAAACGAAGCTATTACTGAATTACGTTGCTATAATGTGTGTGTGAAGTTCGCACCCAACCTTGACGTAAAGAAGAAAGGCAAATTTCGAGCACGCGCGGAGCGTCGTCTCGACAAATATGACCAACAACACGCATCCATGTATGTATTACTCCCGATCGCCTCCATCAAGATGCAGTGCCCTCAGGCTGTTTCCGGTGCGGCCGCAGGTGCCAGAACTCCGGGGTCATTCTTGTTGACGGCAAGGTCCCCACCTCGAGGAAGCTCGGCATAGTCGCGGATGGCGAGACCCAATCGCGAGGCGGGAATGTTTCGATGGCCCCAAAGCAGCAGGAAGCCAAAGATCGGCTTAGCCAGCACGTCCAAAGTTCCGTAGAAGGCAGCTTCAGAGTCAGGGCTGATGACGTTGCCACCCTCAGAAACACCCCAAGCGATTGGGTACAAGAGCCACAGGAACAGAGTCCAGACAGACGTGGTCAGGTAAACTTTGCCAATGTCGCTGCCTAGGGCGTTGGCGTGCTTGCGACCTGTCCAGGCCACGTTCCAGGCGACGCCGAAGAAGGCGACGCATCCAAAGGTGAAGAAACCCCATTTGTAAGAAGACTTGACAAGAGCACCGACCAGGCCGGTGATGATCATGATTTCATCCAGGAGAAGAGTGAAGAGGATGGTGGGCCAAGGAAGTCCAGCGGTCAAGAGAATGTCAAGCAGCAGGAGAGGGGTGGTAATGACCCTGAGAAATTGTATTAGTATTTCGTCCAAGTCTTCGCGCCAGCAGCATGCATGTACGAGGTGCTTCGGCATCACTCACCAATCAATGTAGCGTACGTAGAAAATTTCGCGAGTGAGGCCGCTGACCAGGGGATCGCTCCGTTGGAACTCGATGAAAATCGACGCCCACCCCAGGTTAGACGCCATGGTAAAATACGCAATCGAGGCCACCAACGTAATTCCAATAGTTATGTAGTGGAAGACCCGGTCAGTTCTAGGTTTGGTGAAGCTGTGTGCGATAAAGGCGAGGGTTGAGAATGCCATGAAGGCAGTAATGGCCCAGTAGGCGTCAGAGCCATGTGTGGTGATGTGCACATCGCTGGTGTAACTGTCAACGGTGTCACCGTTGACTTCAATGGCCGAGTTTCCCATTTTGCGGGCGTGTCTTCGTTCGTTGCCTGGCGTCAACAACTTTTTCTGTCAAACTGCGCAATGCAGAACACAACTCTGAGAGGGTGATCGTCGAGATTAAAAGAGATCTGGAGTGGTTCGATGTCTGCTGTCACGAAAAGGAGACTAGATGCTTTATACCGTTGCACGGGTGATCTGGGGTCTCGGAAATGGCCAGACATTTGATGCAGACTGGCATCACCGGCAGATTCTAGTAGCACAACGTCTAAAGACCCAATTAGGAAAACTAGGAAGATCGAAGCAAAGTAAGGCGGAGTCCTCCGGACGCAGTACTTCGTAGGGTCACAACAAAATGCGGAATGTTCGGGAAGCCACCGCATGTGACGCTCGTAGTGTGAGCCAGCCAATCGACTAGCACAAAGGAGGAGGCGGGAAAATTTGTCAAGAAGGTCGTGATGACGTCTACGAGTCTTGACCCGCGAAGAAATTCCTTTGTCGCCGCGAGCTCGGATTGCTTCTGCGGCACATAGCCTGCCGCCGTTTGCCGTCCAGCAAACATAATAATCGAGCAAGGAAAGGTCCGCCATTTCTCAACCGATGCCAACGTGATAACGGAGCGTGGCGCCAAAAGTTGTCGCCATCGCGTGGTTCAAGCGGCGGAAATCAACAAGAAAACGGCTGCGTGCCATGGCTCAATAACAATGTCGCGAATATTGCCGAAAAACGACTGGCACATATGCTCGAGAGGATGTTGGCATTGATGATGCCCAAATACGACTAACACGCACGTACATAGTATGATATGTATCGGTAAATCGACTGCACAAAACGGCGCGCAAAGACGGGCATGCCTGAGGCGGGCGATTGTCGACCGACTGCCGGCACAATTTCGCTGTGAACGGGAAGTTCTGACATTACTCCGCACACAGTGGCGTTTCCACTTGGCTGCATAACTCAATCGGCTTGTCCATGCCACCACAATGGGGGATATGGTGGCAGCGAGATGTTGTTGTACTTGAGCTTGACGCGCCGATGGTACCCAATCACTTCTCGGAAAGGAAAGGCTCTGTTCCAGTCTGATTCACGGTGCAATTAGATATCGATGTGGGGTGACGCCATTCCAGTCACCACCACTCCTGGTTGTCCAGTGAAAATAGTGTCGAAACATCACAATACTCTATAGCGTTGGATCACGACGGGCTCGTGCGCTGCAGAAGCATGATTTAATTTGACTATAATCTTCTTGATATTCAGGATATATCCTCGGATGTAAGAAGGAAACAAGGTTCAGGTAAATCGGTGGCGTCTTACCAAAAAAATAAGTCGACAGTTTTTTTCTGCGGACAATCGGCTTCTTCGCGCCTGAACCTCCTTCGTTTTTCCTTTTTCGCCCGCCTGTTCCGGGTGATCTGGCGTTTCTGCGGGCTCTGATCCCCAGACTATGCGCGAGCTCATGTGACGATGCAGCTCAATTTCACTGAGTGGTTGGCAGCACGCACTCGGATGGAGCGATGCTAAATTGTCTTGCACATGATCATTCCTGGGGTGCAGCTGATATATGTGGTCATTGGCAAAAGGCAGATTCAGATCGACAGCTAATTAGCATACTCCGTACATGTGTTAGCAGCTGGCGTTATCACGAGCGGGAAAAAACGCTTCGAAGAAACAGACATCTGTTGAGATGTCGACGCTGCTAATCGAGCCGAAGCGGCCGCAGGACGAGGGCGGCGTGAAGAAGCAACTATCGGCTCGGTAGTTGCCGGCTGAGCAACCGTCGCCCTTGCTGGCTGGGCACCTTCCCTTGGCATCTTTGGGGTCGGTGCGGGCAGGAGATCCCGAGTCTCGATCATAACATCCATGTCTTTTTCCTTTTTGGTATGCTCATGTCTACGTTACACACGTGGCGCGAAATGCATCCATCCGGACGCGACACCGTCTTTCCTCACAGACCACTAATTATTCCCCGTACGGAAGGCCGACGACGGATTGGGTGCGTCGACGATCATCTTCGCGCGGACTGTTGACGTCATTTCATCATGTTCACTCTCTAAAGCGGGCTGGTTATACTCCGTACACCAACGTCGGTGAGCTGTGGGCGGGCTTATGACAACCGTGCAGCCTCCACGGCAGACTGAGCACGCCAGTCTTGCTCAATGACATCTGACATGAGTCCTCTTGCTTGCCGAAGCTACAGAGATTCAAATACGGTGGGCCGCAAGACAGGTGTTCATCAGCACAGTAGACTACATACATGCTTTACCTGAAGTACTTACTACTTTAGGTACGGAGTACATGAATACATGTTGCATCGCCCTAATTACAAGCTGCGAGACTGAGAAACCAATGAAGAGTGCAGGCCGTACGTTTGGGTTAATTTGATCCTCTCTGCTGCCGCGCAACGCGCTTAGAAGTGACCTAGGCAGGCAACACCGTCTTTCTCACGGATCTTACGGATCTTGCAACAACATACCAATGTAGGTGGTTGGTCAATGGAACAGCGCGCAATTATCCCCAACATGCCTTGCTTCTTTTTCTTCATCACCTTCTTCGCACAAGATACCTTGAGGCGACCGTCGTGGCACGGCTAGCAGTCGAAATGCCACACTAAGTCGGAAGCCATGGGATCGTGGAGTTCCATCGCGCTGCAAGACAAGACTAGTCCAGGAGACGGTAAACGCTGAATCAGATATGCGGAGCAGGTCGCCCGACGGGTTTGAGCCATGAGCCGATGGGCTATTCCGGCCAGCCTAGATTACTGAACCTTGTGCCGGTAGTGTCGGTGGAAAGAGGCGCTCTTCCTCTTTTCGAGCATGCGTCATGCACAGGTGACCCGTTGAGGCGGAACAAATGATTAACAATGGCTAATGAGATGCCAGTCTCGTTTGGCTAATAAGTCGGCAAGATACATACCTCGACCGTGTGCTTTTTTCGTACGCGAAAGTATGGCAAAGGGCGTCGTCGCAAGCGCGTTTACTTACCCTGCCGGCGCATGCGCGTTCAAACTCGCCTTTCCACCATTTGGACAACGAGATCGGCCATTCTCTGATACGAGCATGTGGGCAAAATCAGCATGATTGCGTAAAAGTCCACAACACAATACATTATCGCCCCAAAGAGCTTTACATCCCCCTTTCACCCCCCCGGCAACACAGAGCACCCTTCCCATGACGACCACCATGTCGATAGCCGCGCCGCTTGACCGTTGTTATTGGAGGTAGTACCGCGCGTCTACCATCATGAGCTTCATTTGGACCTGGTGGAGGCAAGACCGCAAAGCTGTCGAAGCTCGAGTACATCCGTCAGTCAAGCTTTAAATGCAAACAGCTTTCTCAGGGATAGTTTGAACTGATTTCTGAGGCCAGCTATTTCCGAGGCAATTTCGCGCCCATTGATAGGGCCTGTCCCTTGACCGTCTGCGCGTATACTGGCGATTTTCCGGCGGAGCTGGCTGGAGGCCAATACGTGCGCAATGGAAGCAATCCCGCCGTCAATCAGGACCTGAGCCGTACAGCACATTGGTTCGATGGCGACGGCATGCTCAGCGGCGTAGCTTTCTTCCAGCAGCCAGATGGCAAGCTTCTCCCTCACTTCGTGAACCAATACATCCTCACCGATGTTTATCAGTTCTCAGTGTCGACGCCTTCACTGCGCGTTCCTATGCTCCCTTCCATCACGACGCTCATCAATCCGCTCTCTGGCATTTTCATGATACTTGCCAGCATTCTGCGGACGCTATTTCTAGTTCTTCTGTCACACCTACCGGGCTCCGCACAGGTCATCAGAAGAATCTCGGTTGCCAACACTGCGATTGTCTATCATGACGGCCGCGCTCTTGCCACAGGCGAATCTGGACCGCCAATGCGAATCTTATTGCCGTCTCTGAAGACAATTGGTTGGTTCAACGGGCATACTGCTGAGGGCGAGCCGGGCCATGCGGCCCCGGACCGCTCGGTGATACCCTTTGGTGACCGTGGCCCTCTAGCCTTCATGCGAGAATGGACGACTGCTCATCCTCGCACTGATCCGCGCACTGGAGAGCTTCTCTTGTTTCACGCCACATTTGTGGCCCCGTATGTTCGCTATTCGATTGTTCCCAAGAGGGGGTCGAAAGTTGCTTTCCAGCATTACGTGAACCTGCCGGTTCCCGGCATCACCTCGCCGAAGATGATGCACGACTTTGGCGTGTCGTCTACGCACACCATTATTCTCGACTTGCCGTTGTCGCTCGCGCCCCAAAATCTCCTGTACAACCAGCCAGTCGTCTCCTATGATGCGGCAGCCGCCTCGAGATTTGGCGTCTTTCCCCGCTACGAGCCATCGAGGGTGCGGTGGTTCGAAACGGCGCCATGCTGCATCTTCCACACAGCAAACTGCTGGAGCTCACCTGATGCCGTTCACCTGCTGGCTTGTCGACTGACATCACCTTCGCTGGTCTTCTCAGCCGGTGGCCTGCCCTTCAACTCGATGGAGAGCGAAGAGTGCCGGCTGTATTACTACCAATTCCCGCTCGACTCGACTTCTTCCATCACGCATGAATGGGCGCTCTTGTCCATTCCATTTGAATTTCCGTCGGTGGCGTCGTCCTACTCCATGAGCTCAGCAAGATACGTGTACGGTTGCAGCTCCGCCACGGACTTCACAGCAGCACTTGGACGGACAGTCAAGATCGATGCGTTGGTTCGAGTCGATGTGGTACGATTGATTGCCTGTGGGATAGCGAATCCGCCCACAGCCATCACGGGATGTGTTGACACCCGATCGATGGATGAGATCGTGGCGTCCTCAGACCCCCACGATCCCGTGCAGGTGTTTCGCTTGCCAGAGGGCTGGTACGCCCAGGAACCACGCTTCGTGTCAAAGGAAAATGGGCACGAAGAAGATGGGTGGCTGTTGACGTATGTGTTTGACGAAAGTCAGTTGACAGACTGTGGTGATGCCATGAACGATGCCATCAGCGAGCTGTGGGTCATTGACGCCAAGCAGATGGCGAAGGGGATGGAGGCCGTGATTGCCAGGGTCAAGCTACCGCAGAGGGTGCCCTATGGCTTGCATGGCAGCTGGTTTACCAGAGAAGAGGTGGCCAACCAAAGGCCGTGGGACAGTGTTAGGGATCCCCTAATGTTGAAGGTCGGGAAGAGCAAAATTGCAGGGCAGCATGACGTGTGGTCGAAAATGCGGCACATGCTGCTAGAATACCTCGGATAGAAGGAGAACCGAACCAAGAACAATTGTGACCAAAATCACGGCCCCCCAGCCACCGCTGTGATCATGCCGGTTTATCGTCTGAAGCTTGACTGGCAAAGTACGCCTCCATATCCGCCCACCAATTCTTGATACCCTTTACATCGCACCACTCCATCTCGCAAGGATCTTCAAACCACCATCGACCGCGTCCCTTGTCACTGGCGTACTTCCTTAGACTCCCACCGTCAAATCTGTGGTTCTTGACCCCCGTCAACAGCACGGCGCTCCCGACTTTTGGTGCAAACTCATCAGGATCCAGGAACACGGTGAGATGGACTTGCTTGGCCGTGGAGGGGTCGGTTATGCGAGCAACCCGCTGCTTGTGTGGCGGGAGGTGCGATGTTTCGACGGGCGAGAGCCTTGAGACGATGGCGAGCACGTTGCAGGACCAATTCTGCCGGTAGGGCAAGGTAGGTACAGATCGGAGGGTGGTAAGTTTGAGGGGCTCGCGAATGTCGTGCCAGTCGCGGGGCAGGGCGATGGGAACTGGCGAGGCCTCCCGGGTCGGACGGACCTTGGTTGGCGTGGTCGCGGCCATCATGGACGTCGCGTCGTCGGCTTTTTTCAATTCCTGTTGCTCGTAGAGACGGCACAGGTCGTCATTCCAGCCAACTGTCGTCAGGTCGTGAACGACGAGGAAGACGACGTCCGACCTTGTGCGGAACTGGAAGTCGTCGACGCGGACATAGCTCCCCACGCCGATGTCGCGGGTGTGCACGAAGTGGTGCATCGCGTCGCTGAGGACGGCCTGGATGCAGAGGTCCCCATCGCTGAGGATGAGGCGGATGACTTGCCATCGGCCGGTGGAGGTGAGGGGGATGGCCTGGACGTGCTCGACGACGAAGATCGACTGGGGGACGGGGAAGCGCGTTCGTACGAGGTCGTGGATTATGGGGCGGAGGGCCCATGAAGCGGAGGGGTCGTGAAGGGTGGCCATGGCAGTGCGCGGGAATGCATGGCGATATGGGAGTTGGCGTGTTGCGCAAGGTGTGCGTTGATGCGTGGGATGGTTAAATTGTGATGCGAAGCCTTGGTCTTGGAAAAATAAGAGAAGTACGGTTAGTTTGGATCACGGCCTAAATGTGTCGACGATGGCGCGTTATGGCATAGTGGATTAGCATTTGATTAGCCTATTTTGCAGCTTGCAGATTTCAGCTCTTGGCCTGGTGTGACTCGCGACTGCGGGCCAACAAGCTTGGTCGGTCATTCCTACTAACTTAGTGCTCTATTATGACATGCTTGCATTAATCGTGAGTTTGTACTTGATGCAACTATGTAAAATTATCACTCTCCAGAAGCAAACTGCATTTGCCACAAAGCATAAATTCGTCACTTGCTATAATAATATAATACTAAAATTGGCTTGTATTGGTATGCTCATTGGGAAAAAGTTACGCATTGCTCATGAGAGGGTGTAATGCAAGGCACCCGTGTCCTTGCAGACTAGTTCCATGAAAGCTTATTAGTCGTAGCCTGGACTTGGCTTTCATGGGATGCTATCTCGGCGCTCTAAGCTGAGGACAACCAGGAAACGACGTACCAAGATTCGAAAAGAGTTGACACCTACTGTGAATAAGCCCCATTAGCCGGATTGTTAGCGGCGACTTGCGTAACTTGCGCAATCCACACATAACATCCATCTTACTATCAAGGTCTTTATATACTCCAAATAAAAACTCTTGTCGTGTGACTCGCTCGGGCGAGTGATTAATATATGTACAAATGGTCAAACCGTCTTCCGTTCAATTCGAGGGTAGGCTCAAGCCGCTTTTATGTTAGTCTTTAGTCGACAGACCAGCTCGTGAGGAAGCGGTTATCGCACGAAGTATCTCAAAGGTGGTTTGTATGAAGTTAGAAACCCTTGCTAACATGACTTAGTATTATCCGTGCAACAGTGCCCAAGACGCTCACGACTAACTTCTTCCGTTACGTGCTAGTTCTTTCTTGTTTTCTAGTATATTTATCACATTTAAGCGGGATTTATATTAATGCTTAATAAGGTATTAATTTTTAATAAATTGTTCTCCTCTATCTAGTTAGGTATTTCTGTCCTTGTATATATTAAATCCATTAGGCTATCTGCGGGACTGACCGTGTCGGATCCAAACTATCTTGCAGCGTAACATAATTTATGAGTTAACGCTAGAGAGATTTAACGTCCTGTGATCTGGGACGGTAAAGTTACTATTATTTTACTAACAAGGATAGTGAAGTAGAGTCTAAAGACTCGGTTATACTTCGCGTTACCCCTGTTCTTCTCCAGTACCACCGTCGTTTAGTCTAGAACGTCCTTGTGTCAAACAAAATCAATCATTATGACAACCTCACAAAATACATGATACATTTGCTTGGCGAGATCTCCATCGCTGTCAAAACCGCAGATACCTAGGGACCGCTCGAGAAGATGCGAGGAGATAATTTCGGTTCCAAGATTGGATCGAGACCGTGTACACAAGTATGTCACACCCCAGAAATACTATCGTTCCGCTGCGCATTCTCATTGTCGGGGAAAGAATTTATGCACGTATTGTTTTTTTTTTGAGGTTCTGCGGAAACCGTTCGGGCACAATCATGGCATCGGAGAAATAGTTAGAGGAACCAGGCGGGGATCTAAGGCTCATGCAGAAAACATTGCGAGCGGAGGCAAGAGATTTCTTCAAAGTGCAGGGCATACAAGATCCTGATCCTATTATGCATGCTTTTACATGGCTTTACGTCGGTCACGTCGACAAGATGACCCAGTTTGTGCCTGCAGAGTCACCACAAGGCTTGGCCGTGTTGACCATTGAACATCAACTCGGTATTGTTGAAGTAGTCTAGCTCTTCAAAAATTCATGTTCAATAGTACTACATAGGTATTGATATTCACAAAAAGTTTAGGGTATATATAAAGAGAGAATTAGAATAGGGGGAAAAACGTAGATATATAACACATAATCCTGCATGTCGCCTTGCTAAGAGACCCAGGTTGTGCCATATTTGTTAGGCGCCGCAAACGCAGTCACGTTGAAATTTGCCGCAAGAAGGAAGCTCGTCTGCTGTGATGGGTGCAGTTCATCAAACCTGATCATCCACGGTTAATTGATCGAACTAATGAAGTCAAAGTCAAAGATCATTACTCACCAAAGGTAAGCCGACTGAGGATTCTGTGTTTGATCCTGGCATGGATTTGTCAGACAATTGCGGTACGGAGTTTTGACGACGTAGGGCGAGCTGAGGTATAGCGTAGGGTTGTTATAAATATCGATCATGAGCTGTCGCGCATTGAAAACGGAAAACGTGGCGCCGGGCCATCTTTTCTGCACCAACAGCTGGAACGGCACGCCATAATCGAACATTCTGGCAACCGAGGTACCATACTGACGGATCCTGTCGACGTAATCTGTCGTGTTGTAACAATTCGTGTTGGAAAAGTATTTGTTGTTCAGATAGCCGTACTGTCCTGGCATGGTGTACGTGGGTGCGTAGTCAAGCGGTGATATATTAAATATAACAAATCTTCGGCCCCCAGTATTATAAACTGCGTCGAAGAGGGCGAAGCAGCTGTCCACGTAGTTCGTCAAGCTGTAGTTATTCACTTCATAACCGCCTTCGAAGCCCGCGACGCCTATATCATTTTGGCCGATCCATAAGGCGTACACCGTGTTGTTTGCCGTGCGGTTTGGATACAGCGTCGTGTTCTGGATTTCTGTCTGATAGGTGGATAACTGGTACCCGAGAACGTCTGGGTATGGACCACTGCCAAAGGTGCGAGGTATGATGCTAGTGTTCACCATGGCCCCGCCGACGGCATAATTGAAGCAAGTTGCGTTATTCACAACAGCAGCGTACTCAGCCCAATTGTACCCGCCAGTGAAGGTTGGTGTTGCGGTGTCAGAGAAAGTTGTACCCGGGGGTGGCGCGTGACCCTGGCTGGAAAAGTAAGCCGCTCGTCCCTCGTCAGTGTAACTATCGCCAAACGTGACGAGGTAGGAGAATGGACCGCCGAGCGACGCAACCGACGATGCAACGAGGACCAACGCCCATGGAGCAAAGGTTGGCTTCATTATGGAGAATCGTGACTTTTACAGGGGTCTTTGAGAAGAGTTTTGGAAATTACTAAGGCTGTTGCTTCTCATGTAGTGAAAAATTGAACAGCCTCACGCGGTCTACTTATACCATTCTCCCTGTCAGTTCTTTCCGTCCTCCCCGCCATCGCGGTTCTCGCTCAGACGACCACTACTCGTGTTGACAGGGACGCCGCTTGACACACGCACTACCTCTCTACAGATGCCATCTCGACCCGAGCACACGGTACTGGGTTGCTAGCGTTCCGAAAAAGCGCGCATCATCGTGGTGGCGGATGGGAGGTCCAGGGGTTCCGGGTTCGGCACAGCATCCGGATGACACAACTCCAGCAGACCACTGTTCACCAAGCTCCAAATTTGGAACAACTCGTGGTCTTTCCTTTTTTCCATTGATTTCGTGCGGGCGCCGCTAGATGCCAAAACGGCTAGGTTGCGCCGAAGGCTGCGTTGCGGGAGTCGTCCCTCCTGCTCTCTTCAGCCTTGTCTTGTCTTGATGGGAGAAATTGGAATTCTTTTCCGCGAGGCCCGCCTTGTCCCGAGGTGGTGGTCCGTTGCGAAACAGTTGCGTCACTATGCCCTGTTGAATCGACGGCGGGAGTTCTTGACGCCACTGACCACGACGATTTCAAGAAGACAAGGATAGACGCGACTCGCTTGGCTTGGTTGGCAGTCCGGACCGCGGATCCGCTTCCTTCCATCTGCCTCGATTCGCGTAGGGCTGTCTGGAACCAATCATGGCCGCTGCAGACGCCAGACAGGCCCTTTGTGGCTCTCTCTGGCTCCCTGTGGCTTGTCTAGCTCTAGTGCGTCGGGGCGCGTGGGCCTCCACTACGTCCAAGGCACACACGTTGGCGCCACCAACTCCAACCGCACAAGTCTATCCCATCCTACGAGTCGGTACTCCGTACAGAGCAGACGAAATCTGACATCTGATTCTGATCGACCGACCTGCGCTGCAGATTACTCGATCACTGGCAAGCCACCACGCCATATACAATGGGACTGCGTTCGACAGGGGCTGACCAGGCAGTCGGTTCCTGTCTCCCTCTCCCCTGGGCTTGTGCGCGGCAAAACCGCGACAAAGGCACGACCCGTGATGGCTTGTTCGATCCTGAGACTGTCGAATCTGGAACGATTTGCATCCAGATGTGAGCGTCTTCTACGCATCACTGCTCATATGGTCCGCTTATTCGGCAATCTTTGAGTTTGAAACCACCAATGACATTTTCTGGTCTTCGGCTTCTCATTTTTCAAGCTCCAAGATCTCATACTTCTCTCACGCCATAGCAAGTCAACTATGAACGAATGAGGATAGGACCTCCACTAGCAGATGAAGCCTGCTCTGACAGCGGCTCGCGCCTCGTGATATGATCCTCTCGCCGCCGTAAACCCATAGTTCAGCAGGCTAGAGCTTATAGACAGGGGTGTCGCAAACAGCATCGCTTGGTCTCTAATCTAGTGTGCTGAAAGCATCCCGTTTGCCACCACAAACACCATGTTGTGGCGCGTCAGCTGAAGCATAGCATCACGAGATGATCGCTGAACTGGTAGGAAGCTTGTCGAGGTTAATATGATCCGTTCGAGCCGGTATTTAGTCGCCTTGTGCATCGAGAACGTTTCCAGATCCAAGACGTGATCGATATGCTTGCACCATCGTCTCCGTCGGAATCGTCGGCCCTCGTGCTCCCTTGGATGGAAATCGTTGTTCGTCTCACACTGAGACTGACGCGTCCTGCTAGTTGTTGCTCTGGTTGAAGAAACCTGCTAGAGGTATTCGCTCCGGAGATGAGTCCGAGTTCGACAAGCGCATGATTTTTTGATGACGCGGCTGTCACCTGGCCATTGAAGACGGAAATAGCGCATGATCTGTAGTGTCGGGCGGATCACAAATCAGAGATCACCTCACGATCCTAAATATGTTCACATTGAACGGGTCGAGGACGAGTAATCGTCTTTCAAGCCCTGAAAGATGCTTTGGGCTGAGTGACGCGACTTCAAGACCAGGAGTCACATTGCCATAATTAGGCTGCACTGCTTACCGAAGATGAATGAACCCGCCTGACCTCGCTCGCAAGTACAAGTCTACACAGCTTGTGGTGCACTGCCTCGAGCGAGAGAAATCCGGGCTTCTTCTCCTTAGAGTGAATAGCAAGTTCGCTGTCAACAGATGACAACTTAAATAATCCACTACGTCAGTTTCGGGCCGTTCGATAGCGGATGATTATTCGCACGTGCGCCAACATAGAGAGCCAACGGTGAGTCTGGACCAACGCTATGGGATAATGGTCGTATTCGCGTCAGGAGCTTAAGCTGTGGCGAAGTCGAGACTTGCTCAGTATCTCGTTCTCGAATGCGGCTTTCCACAGTTGCCTAGTCTCTGGTTATAGTCCTCCCTCAAGTCATGTTGAGAGATGAGACTTGCAATAGCCCACGAACCCGAGAGGCTGGATAGGGATGCTGACGAGTGCGATGAAACGATGTCGTCCGGACACAGCAGCTTCGCAGAGCTCTACATGCAGCGTCCGGGCGTATTGTGTCTAGCATCTGGGTCACTTTTGGATGTTCTGGCCCCGTGGCACCCTCACAACGGCACAGTCCCTTCCTCCGCAAATGTGCCAATTTTTTGTCTGCATGTGATCGCTACCTATCTCTGTTCTTTCCATTCTAAAATAGAGTCACTTTTAACATTTTCATTGTGACCAGAGCATCAACGTGAGGCTTTTCGTCCACGCGTGATGATGTTTGAGCAGGAAAACTTTGGAGTAGAAAGATGTATTTCTCAGGCTTGCTTGATATGCCGCATGTGAAGAACCTCGGATGCCTGCTTGCTCCCTTTATCCCCTAGACCGGCCGTGCCGTGTGGTGCGTGTTGAATGCATCCTGCATATTTAGTCAAGTCACGCTTGTATCACGCCTCGACCAATCACTAGAAGCCAGGAAAACCGATCACAAGCTCCATGGACCATATTGATCAGCAACTCGCCAGGTTGATGCGTCACTATTCATTCCGTGTCTGCCGCGCGAATATGGCGCTACTCCTTTCATAAGTTCGTCGGACGGGAAGTGCAGCAAGGCCAGTAACTTACTCCGATACCCGCACTGGACTGGAAGCTGATGGGCCATGGCTTCGAAGCTCACGTACTTGATCACGGGGAGCAACCGTGGCAAGGAGGTCCACATGGCCTATTTATCTTTTTCCTTGGTCTATCTTACTCATACGGCACAGGGACTGGAAAGCAAATTGTGTCTGACCTCTTAATCCGCCCCTCCACGGTTCGCGTTGCTGCAGTCCGCGATCCCAACCACGACACGGCCAAGTCACTTCAATTCCTCCCGAGAGGAGACCGGTCCCACCTCGTCATCACGTCCCTTGATGAAGAGAAAGCCGAGTTCGCGCATAAGACGCTAAGGGAACGGCTTCAGACACACAGTATCACCGCCGTCGATGTGGTCATGGCCAACGCGGGCACCGGTCCGCATTATGCCGGCAATCTGACCACCGAGCTCGACGTCGTCCAGCACTGCGTCAAGATCATTAGCGTTGGAGCTCTGCGCCTGTTTCAGGCTTGCTGGCCGCTGCTCGAGTAGGCGGGTGGCGGAGACGTCGAGAGAAGGAAGTTGATCCTCATGGGCAGCAGTACCGGCAATATCGAATTGCTAGAGGACGATCCTTTCCAGGACGTTGCGTACGCGTTGAGTAAAGCCGCGTGCAACATGTTTGCAAGGAAACTTAGCATGAATCTCCGGGGTCGGGGACTCAAGGTCGGCATATTCCATCCGGGGTTCGTACCACTTCATGGTCACGCCGTGGACGACACGCATCGTACTGACCCTTTTGGGTGTGCGCACGTGGGTGAGAACCAGCTTGGGACAGTCACTTTTCGACTTGAGTGGCACGGCGAGCCTCCAGTCTCTGTCATGGATCGTTCTCGGCAGCTCCAACTGGTGACTGGACGCGAGTGACCTCGAGTCGAGTCGAGTCTTACTCTCACCAGGTTGGTGGACTTTCACTTCAAACGAGCCATGCAAAGTTTCTGGCCATAGGTGGCCAAGAGCTTGCCCGATAAATATTTATCCCTTCCGCCTTATATCTCGGTGATCCTGCTGCAATGAGGTAGCTATGGTTCCGTGGCATAACTTGTAATTAATGTTCGCGACCAGAATGAGGGTCACCAAGCGACGCCAATGCCACCCAAACTGGAGCCATTGTTGGGGGACATATCTTGAGTGCCCGTCATTTTGGAAAAGACTGGATCAGACCTTTTTTTCCTTGTACATTCTTTAATTTGCTCTATTTGACAGATGCTACCCGCTGCGCCCCTACAGGTAGCTTGAAGAGTGTCCCTGATTCGCTGTCATGAGACAGAAACTTGTTTCTTTTGTGTACAAAACTTCTCCCACAGACTGGGTCAAGTGCTAATGGTTTGATTGTCATGCGATGAAGACTTTTCGAATAAGTAAGCAAAGTCTTGGGAAATCAGATTGTTTTATTCTGCTTTGGGTTTCTGATGGTTACGGTTTTTGCCCCCACATCCTTCCTGTGCGTACAGCACCACGGAAAAAATCAGGGCGAAATTTCTTCATCGCATGCAGCAGAAACCATAAGGTGCTGGTTCGATGATTTCGCGATTACGATAATGCACCTCCAGAACTTCGTACGCCAGTCACGAGATACTGGGCTCTCGGTGGCCTGGCTAGCCTTGACGTCACATCTGCTCGTTGCTTATCTCGCTACCCTGTAGCCTGACGATTTTTGGGTGGTCCATCACCGTCCCTCACCTGGGTGAAAATGCCAAGCAGTCTGCACTGAGGGCTAAGGCGGTTGGCGCGCGACGACGTGCGCCCCGGGAGAATGACGCAATCATGGCCTTGCTTCTTTCCACTTTAGAGGTTACCTGGAATCTCTACCGCCTGATGCTCAAGGCACGGGGCATCATGGACGCCACCAAGCGGAGTTTTTCTATTATATCCCCTCCCCTGGTGGCAAATTCTACACAGGTCCTTTCTAAGTACGGAGTACTTAGTTTCGAATCTTATCAATTCTATACGGTGGTCAAGTGGTGGCTCTTTTTTCTCCTGGGCTCAGCGCGCGGAATGTGCGCTGCAAATAAATGGGCAATCGAGAAAAGATCTTTCACAAGTCGAGGGGTCATCGGCATTCAAATGATGCAGCACCGTATGCAAGATTTGGTCCATTCAAGTAAAAGTAACACTCGTGAAGGAGTAAATACCCTCGAAATTGTCTCGATTGGACATCCCCAAGCACTTCGCGTCGACTGTGGGAGATTCCGGGGCCCAAAGAAGGCCTGTGTAATTGCCACTCAAATGATCGACTTACGACTGGCCCTGCCATTGAGAAATCCTCTCTGGTGTCGCCGGTGCGCGCGTTGAAGCTACAGTACGTTTCCTGCCGAACTTGGGCAGGAGTCGAACTGCCCCAAAATCTCTCGCACACCCCCAAAGCGTGCCTCGACTGGTGTGACAGATTCGGATGAGACCGTGGTGGATGTAGGCGGAGGGGCTCACTGCTGCACCATAGACTCCGTACATATCTCTGTGTGGTAGGGCAAACAATCGAAGACGCTTTAATTGTGTGTCGTGCGAAAAGAAGAGGTGAACTGACCAGGGTCGGAATGTGTGCGGCAATAGCTTGGCTAAAGCTTAGCCGTGGATTCCTCAAAAACGAAGAAGCGGGTCGATTGTTTTTTTTTTGGCCGAATTTCGGTCAGCCCCTGAGTGAGTTCGGTACGTACCGATGTAGCTTCGATTGCTTCAACGTCTTGACAAGCAACTTGTGGAAAAAATTTGAAAACCAAAAAACGTGGAAGTGAGATGACTGCTGAGCAAGCTCAAAGACCTCCGATGCTCGTGCCTCGTGTCGTGCACCTGCACTTGCTCCGAAGTCTCACACCCAGACAATAGTCAAGACGGTAATGTGACACACAGGTATGGCGGAACGCAACGCAATCTATTTTACTCGACAAAAATGTGATGAGGGCCAGCGCTCTGGCCACAGCGCGGCCAACCTCGCAGCAGATGGACATGGATGGCTGCCTCGTCGGCCAGTGCTGCATACAGAGAAGTTTATCGGATCGTCTTGTGCGCGTCGATGACGACAATACTCGAACAATGCCGTGTTTTTCTTTCTCTTACCCTCTTCCACCCGACCCCCTCCAGACACGACTGACTGCACCCAGCCTCTCAGCCTGCCAGAAGATGAATTTTACAGCAAGCACGACGAGCGACATGCTCGCCATTCCTACGGACCCGGCCACGGCTGGGCACTCACGCCAGCACATTCCCAATCGCGCGTGCGCGGTGTGATAGAGACGCTATCGGTGCATTAACAGATTAACCCCTCTAAGCCATGCTGGCTCGTCCCGAGGAACCCCCACCTTGGCAGCCAATGGCGCCATGCAGAGTCATTCATTTCATTTGCCAATGACGAGGGAAAGCAAATTGCAAATGTGGATCAGCCGCGTTGCAACCGCGGGAGCCAAAGGGAGGGGAGGGAAGGAGCGGCGAGGTGCGGGTCTCTCTCGCACAAACAAACGCGCAACGCTCCGGGACAATGGAAACATTGGCGGCGAAAGATGTTCCGTGGTACGTACATAGGTACATAGTCACTGGAGTATCGTGGCTGCAACTCTCTTGCCGAGATGATACGGCGTACAGAGCACGAAGTACATCGATAATGCACTGCACTGCACTCGCCCTACATATGCATCGACGGCGGGCGGGCAAGACGGACAAACAAGGCAGTCGCAGTCTACACGGTACAGAATATGACGATGCACCCTTTCTGCACGGTGCGTGACCTCAGCCTGCACAGAGCGCGCAAGGATCCAACAAGGCACCTTGTTCTGGTATGTGGCTCTCCTCCATCGTGCGTGATGCAACGCCCTGCTCTGAGCTCTTGTGCTCCGCGTCGAGTACGTGCTACTCATGTCCGTACAAACCGCTCTACTCGAGATGGCCGCCGCCCCCCTTGTCGTGCTACGGCACCTCTTCGCACCTACGGAATCTGGACGCGGTGATGCACTGTAGATCCCATTCATCCCTAGCTCTTCCCCCTGCCACAACGTGCATCGACTACTCTTAGTCCGCTCCGGGTGGCTGACTGCCCCGTAATTCTAATCTACTTCTCCCCCTGTCCGGGGCATGCTGTGAGGGAAGATTGGCAGATTGTGATTTGATTGCCGCTTCGTGCGTCTTGACCAACGGCAACGGCCATCTTTGTGCCTTCCTGAAACTTGCCCGTGCCTTGTACGCCGTATTCTCTCGCTCCCTTTCTCCTCCACAGCTTCGTTTTCCCTTCTGCCTGTGCGGACAGTCGACGTTGTCTTCTCTTTCTTTCCCTCGCCCGCCATCCCATCTTTGATGGGCTCGGTACTCTCGTTCAGTCTTCCTGCCGGTTCCGAATTCGTCCAACCGTCGCAGCGCTGCATCTGTTTTGCATAGAAGACCTTTGAACCAAAGCGGCTGCACCTGCTTCTTTTCCTTCTTTACCTTTTCCTCTTGTGACGCGTGATCTCTGCACCACTTCGCTGTCGCTACCTACCTAAGTACTTGCTTGCCCGAACAACCTTCCACACCTGACACGGCGACAATTCCTCCATCTTTTTCGAGAAGCGAGGCTCATGAGAACTCTTTCGGCCCGTTCGATCTACATCACGTCGCACTGCACCACATCGCACCGTGATTCGCCAGTGAGTTTGCAACAACGCCCAAGCTGAGCTCGGACTGTTCACGGTTTTGTCAATACCCGATTTCTTGAGCAAAGAGCGTCGGAGCTTTTCATTCGTCACGGGTTTTCGCAGCCTGGTCGCTGCAGATAGCCTCTTGCTGTCTGGAGCGTTTTTGACCTCTTTCGCTGGTGCGACCATTTTGCGCATTCCCGCCCACGCGAATGCCATCATGGGAGCTATTTTTCTAGGTCCAAAGCGCTCCATGACGATGAGAAGTCCTTGCGCCAGAGCTCTACTTGCCGCCTTGTGCGTGCTCCTTGTTTTGCTGGCATTCATCCGAACAGATGCCATGTCTATTGGCCGCCCCCAACTCTTTCCTAAGCCTGGTGTCAAGGCCAATCCGGTACACGAGCAAAGACCACTTGAAGACCACGAGTCACCTGTCACGAGCGACTCGATCATCAGCGACGAACCTTTGTCCTCGAGTAAATTCACCATGAACTGCAGCGCCGACATGCCGCACCTTCAGAAGATCCGGCAAAAGTACGGTCTTGACGAGAGATTCCAGTACATGAAACGATATGTTCGCTTTACTCGAAAGGCGGGACTGGAACGGAAACGTATGACCAAGGTGCCACACAATCTGCTCAACGGGGCTTTTAGAACCATCGACGTGAATAAACAATATGGGGATGACTCTTGTGATGTACCTCTGGAGGTTGAGGTGTCGGCGTCGCCTTTGCCAGCCACTGCCAACGCGTCTGATTTCATGTTTGGCGTTTCGACAACATTTAAGCGATTCATGGATCCCGAGACGACTCCGATCAATGAATGGATCTACTGGCTCACCGACAGTCGCGGACAATCCAACGGTGGAAAGCTTCTTTTGATGCTACTGGACGCTAGCGACGACGAGCTGCAAGAAGTTGCAAATCTGCTGGGCGATGTTGGGATCGACGTCGACGTCTATCATTCTGATTCTTCCCTGGAAATGGCAGTCCGTTACCTGAGCCTGGTTCCCACGCTGTACACCCATCCAGATGCTCTCTCCAAAAAATGGCTGGTCATGTGCGATGACGACACCTTCTTCCCCAGCATGCATGAGCTGGCTGCGAAGCTAGGCCAATACGACCACAGTCGAGAAATGTACATTGGCACATTGTCGGAAGATACCGGGGCCATTGAGCGTCATGGATCTCAAGCTTTCGGCGGCGGCGGCGTCTTTCTGTCTCTGCCGCTGGCAGAGAAGATTACGGAGCTATACGGCAGTTGCACCACCGAGGAGAAGATTCTCGAGTCTAACTCGGGGTGGGGGCCGCAGGGCGACATCATCCTGCGAAAGTGTATTTACGAAAACACCGACACTCGCTTGACGACTCTGTGGGACCTGTGGCAATTGGACTTCTTCGGTCATCCAGCTGGCTTCTATGAATGGGGCATCAAGCCGCTGTCGTTGCATCATTATCGTGGAGGTGGATGGCACAAGGCGAATCCCGGCCAGTACACCAAAATAGCGCACATTTGTGGCGAGGACTGCACACTTCAACGCTTCCAGACAAAGGACGATTTCATCATTTCTGGATACTCCATCGCACATTATCCTGAGGGCATCACCTTCGATACCAATCAGCTGGAGGCTACTCTCCACGCTGCTCCTGAAGATAAGGGCTGGAACCTTGACTTCATGATGGGCCCTCAGCGACCGAACCTCGAAAGGACGGGAAAGAAGATCGCCTGGGAGTTGGAGGAATCAGAGGTCCTCTCAGACGGCTCCGTACTGCAGACGTACACGAGGAAGCAAAATGACGAAAGATGGGTGCACTCGGACAAGCAGCCCATGAGCAACATTGATGGTATCGTTGAGCTTGTATGGATCCCATCGACTTGACGCGAGAGAAATAGTCGAGACACTCCCCACGGGTGCACGAGCAACACCAAATGCCGTGCATATATAGCTTGTGATTCGGTCGACTGTGGCGGGCGCATTCTCAGAGAATGGACTCGGCCAACTAGCGGCCAAGATCCTTATGAAAAGGGTACGAAAGAAATTGAGAGCCGTCAGTCAGGGACACTGTTCCATTTCGACTTGAAATGCACAGAGCCGTTTGACGCTACATATGATTTCTCGCACGCAGGATATACAATAGGCGAGTCCCACGACTGGACTTGGCGAACAAGGCCCTTTTTTTTATTCTTTCTCGTTCTCGGCATAAAATATTTTTCATATGAAGGCGTTCCGGGCAAGAAAGGCCTGTCCTGTTTTTTCTGTCTTCTGTCGGCATTTCTCAGGCACTTATTGTCCTTCATCTTGGCTCTGATGGAGGACGGCCATTTATTCTTGATCTGTTAGCGCCACTTTGGGAAGGGAGCCCGCAGCCTTGGTAGACGAAAGCATGAGGCAGTGAAAATATTGAAACTGTGACTTGATTTGCACGGTCTAAGATTGCAATCATCTTCCTGCATGCAACAGCCTGGTGACGTACTGAAAAATGTGACATTCTTGATTGTAGATCCGGTACATGCTGCACCGAGGCAATGTGTGTTGCACGGTCTGGATCTGCTTTCTTCAATGTTATATATCACCCAATATCCTCGTTCGTGCCGAAATGGGTGGAACAGCCTCGAGCCTGCACTCAGATGCCTGATATATCGCTCGATTCGGGGCTTACGTCCTTCATGTTGGCACAGGGTATTATGGGATTATCTCCCAGTCTCATCATCCTCGCCCTGCGTGGCCTCGGACGGCAAAACCTCCGGAAACCACCCAAATTCATCGAAGTCAACCGACAAGTCACCCAGTGCCCCCCTCATCACAATCACACCCTCTCTTCTTAATGCGTTCGCCTGGTTCTGCGCCCCCTCAGGCTGCGACCTTTGCTGGGCTCAGCTCAATTGCCTTCCACAGCCATCGTAGGAACTTACCGTGGCGAGATGCCCCCTTTCGCATTGATTACCCTCTGCCACGGCACATTGGTGGTGTTGTGCCGCTGCGTTTCGTCGGCTGGCAGGTGCTTCATGCAGATGCCTACCTGCCGGGGTCGCTGTGCTGTGAATGAGTGAGCCGGATACCGCGGAGAGGGTTGGGGAAGACGCACGCGTCCCCACGAGCATGGCTATGTGCCCGTACGTTGTGACTCTGCCGTAGGGGATTTCTCGGACGGCGGCATAGACGGCGTTAAAGAAGGTGGAGGCTTCGTCGGAGCGAGGCATGCCGGACTGCGAACGGAGAGGGAAGTACGTCCGGTCAAGAGTGACGTGTGATGGCAGCGTGTCTTACGCGGCTGAGGTTGCGGTCCTCTGAGCCATGTTTGGCGCCATGATGGTGGTACTCGGTATGGCCAACTGGCACTTCGAGGTGAATCCCATCTGTATGTGACTTGCTCAAGTCGCCTTGCCCTGAGAGTCTGCCGCTACTGTGGGTCTTTCGGGCCCCCACGGATTTTGAACACCAATTTTTTTCTCTCTAAAGCGTAGCACTGGGCAGGGTTGTTGAGGGTCGCCCCATGGCATGGACGCTCCTTTCACCCAAAACTTCCTGCCCAGGAGGATGAGGCGGGTTGTGACGGAATGTCGCGACCCTCAAAATACCAGGTCATCTGCTATGCTCCCAGGGGCGGGTTCTGGTCTGAACGGCATCGCATCGCACGGCAGGACGATCAAGTCCCTCGCGAGACTTGCCGTAGATTTTGTAATCACGGAGTCTGTTGTCCGCCTATCTCAGCTTTCATTGTCTCTCGAAAGCGGATTTGTTGGTGATGGTCATTCTGGTCGGCCCATCGACTCGTCATCATTCGTATTTCCCTTCTTCACTCATGCCTTTCAGCATTACCACATCCGAAACCCTATCCTACCTGATCATCCACCAGCAACTTAGAGAAGATATTGAAAGCTCGGTGGTGACCAGCGTATAATACCTCATGGCAAATTGATTAGCAATGCCAACGTTTCGATGCTCGAATCCTTCCGAACGGTGCTTAGCACGCGCTACGCATTCGTCCGGATGGACCGGAAGCTCCCATGGAACACGCTAGACGACCGTGATGTCGGCACGTTCCTATGAAGAAAGAGCCGACCTGTTCTCTCCGTCATGTAGCGCTGCGGGTTTTTGAAGACTTTTCACGGAATTGACCGCGATACGGCGCAGGTCGGGTGACTCACGACGTATAGAATATAAAAGGGCAGACTTTTTCCTTTTAAACCAGATGGTGAGAGAAACCCTTTCTACAGATACCGGATCTCACTAGAGCATGCAAGTGTTCACCCAAAGAATGACGATGTTGATAATGACGATGTTGATGATGACTTCAGTGAAGTCGACTCTGGCGATTTACCCACAGAGTCCTGACAACTGCGCACGTTCATTCGAAAGGCACCAAGTTCACTCGACGACAATGGCGACCCGCGCGGTCCCATCCTCTGTACAGCTCCCAGTATCAGCAAATACCGTGATCTTGTCTGTCATTGACTCCACCTCATCAATCACAGTGCCGGCGAATCTCTTCGTGACCCCAGCTCTGGAGGGCCACAACACCTGGACGGTCCCGAGTTACTCCTTCCTCGTGCGCAATGAGGCACAGAATCGCTCTGTCCTCTTCGACCTGGGCGTACGTAAGGACCACGAAAACCTCGCACCCCGTCTTGTCGAGCGCCTAAAACAGGGAAACTTCGACATCAAGGTTGAAAAGGGCGTCCGCCAAATCCTGGACGAGCACGGCGTCGACACGTCGCCCAACGGCATTGAGGCCATTATCTGGAGCCACGCCCATTTCGATCACACGGGGGATCCGTCTACGTTTGACGCCGGGACAGCACTCGTCGTCGGCCCGGGCTTCACCAAAAGCATCATGCCGGGCTATCCCACCAATCCAGACAGTGGCGTGCTAGATTCCGACTGGATCGGCCGCGAGGTACGCGAGGTTTCCTTCTCAGATGACCTCGCCATCGGACCGTTCAGGGCCATGGACTACTTCGGGGACGGAAGCTTTTACCTCCTCGATGCGCCGGGCCACGCGGTCGGCCACATTTGCGGCCTGGCCCGAGTGGCTGATGAGCCGCAGTCCTTCGTGTTTCTCGGAGGCGACGCGGCGCATGACGGGGCCGAGTTTCGTCCCAGCCCGTGGATGCCTTTCCCGGCGGAGCTGCCTTCGTTCGGTCACGCTTCGTCCGTGTTTTGTCCGGGCGAGCTCTGTGCTGAGCTTGTTCCTGGGGCTAATGACACGACACCTATGTACACGCCGGCCAGGTCAGGGATTCACTTGGATGTGGAAGAGACGGTCAAGACAATTGGCAAGATGCAGCAGCTGGATGCGCTCGATCAAGTCCTGGTTGCTGTTGCGCACGACAGCAGTCTTTTGGACGTTGTCGACTTCTTTCCTAAGGCTGCGACTCGTTTTCGGGAGCTGGGATGGAAGGAAAGGGCGAAATGGGCATTTCTGGAGGAGTTTGAACGAGACAAACGTGCGGGTTCGGCAGGAACAGGCAAATCAGGCTGAAAGGAAAACAAGCACTCTGTCACGAGTACATCAAACGCAGCAACGGTATCTTAATCACGCAGCAACACCGTGCCTAATTAGGAAGCTATACAATGAGCGCCTTTGAATATATTTGCTCACGCTCCCCTATAAATATAGGAATTAGAACTCTATCCTTCTCTAGAGAGCTACTATTAGATTATAAATCTAGCAGTATATACACTATCCTGCTAGAGTAATTTAAAGTAATTAGTAGCTTTCATAGTAATTATTATGGTAGGTGGTTAGATGAAATTACTAACTAGGCATGATGTTGCTGCGTGATTAAGAATCCGTTACTACTGCGTATTAATGTACTCTATCACGGCGTTATGCCGGACTCGTCTTGGAAATATGATTATCCAACACTATTCCCCAGATGTCTCCGAAGTCGCGATTTCCCAACAAGGAGGCCCTAGCCCCACATACCGTTGCCAGCCGCGCCATGCCGTCACCGTGACATTTATTTTTCGCAGCTTTGTGCTCCCCGACGCTCACGTCGCACCTTCCATTCCATGCTGAACTTCTTAAAAAACAACGCAGGCCTCGGACCCCTCCCTCCTATCCTGCCAGTCCATCTCGCGCACATCAGAGTGAGCACACTGTTCCGTTTACGTCTCTGCAAGGTCGTTCTCGCACCCGCCCAACAACCCTGCTGCCGCTGCACCTCACCAACATCAGCCAACCGAGAATTTGCGCCATCTCTCATCGCCTTCCAACATTAAGCGGCACCGCGACCACATCAATTCGAAACGATCCAGAGAGACCACGCCGCTTCCCCCACCGACTTAGCTCGCCACCAGCCAGCACGCTGGCTACGTTGATATGTTCCGAGACAGCGCCGCAGGAAGGCCGCATGTCGCCCGAGAGGCACCTCAAAGATGAAGGCACGCGTCTACAAGTCATGTCCGCCGGGGCCATCGCCGGCCTCGTATCCAGGTCCGTTTCCTTCCCTCCTGAAACCACCCCATTCCTCTCTGACCACGCGCAGATTCGTCGTCGCACCGCTCGATGTCGTCAAGATCCGACTCCAACTACAGCCGTACTCGCTCTCACATCCCGTGGCTCTGCGCTCTACACCCTACCGCGGCACAGCAGCCACGCTCCGCCATATTCTACAACACGAGGGCCTCACCGGCCTATGGAAGGGCAACGTTCCCGCTCAGCTGCTGTACGTGTGCTACGCCTCGATCCAGTTCGCCACGTACCGCAGCGTGACGCTGTTCCTACACTCTCTCCCACGTAAACTGCCAGATGCGGGTGAGAGTTTCGTCGCGGGCGCAGCAGCCGGTGCGCTGGCCACGACGGTCACGTATCCGCTGGACTTGCTGCGCACGCGCTTCGCCGCGCAGGGGCGGCGGAGGGTCTACGCGTCGCTAAAAGGCGCTGTGATGGACATTAGGCGAGACGAGGGCCCTCGAGGCTTCTTCCGCGGCTTGGGACCCAGTCTGGCCCAGATCATGCCCTTCATGGGAATTTTTTTCGTCACTTACGAGGCGCTGAGAGCGAGACTCACTGGGCTACATTTGCCTTGGGGCGGGGGGGATGCTACAGCCGGCATGGTCGGTAGTGTCGTGGCCAAGACGGCCGTGTTCCCGCTGGACCTGGTCAGGAAACGTATTCAGGTCCAGGGTCCCACCAGGAGTCAATACGTGTACCGGGACATTCCCGAGTATTCGGGGGCCTTCAAGGCCGTGGCGTCGATTGTGCGCACCGAAGGATTCCGTGGTCTGTACAAGGGCTTGCCGATTAGCTTGATAAAGTCGGTGCCGGCCGGGACCGTCACTGTGTGGACGTATGAGCGGAGTCTCAGACACATCATGGGTATTGATCACTCCGGTCAAGAGACTCGGCTGTGAGGAAACAAAGATTGGAAAAGCTCGACATTTCACAGCATGTGCATTTTCTTTTGTCTAAAGCGAAGTCATGTATATAGAATAGAATAGCGAGCTCACGCGCTGTGAGCCACTTTATGATACTTATTGCAGCAAATACCATCGACGTAACTCTATCTGGGGGTATAATTGCAGATTCATTCTCGAGATTCAACATCGTGAGGCACCCCTAGCCTAGGCCAAGTATTTCATTGCGTTCATCCGCTCGAGATATGCACTCGTCAATCACTTGCCAGAATTTGACCACGTCCAAACTTCGTGGGATCCTGACGCCTTCTTCTCCCGGGGCTAGCACTTGCGCGATTGTACGACCCGTTTGGGTCCGGCCGTCTTTCGCCTCCTCAAAAGTCCCGTCTGTGATGACGGTGACCTGGAATCGTTCGTTGTGCTTGGGCGCGGCGCTTCGTTCTTCGTCCCACTCGCAAAAAGGGATCTGGTCGGGTGTTCCGATCAGTACTGCTGCCACGGCAATGGGATCGTGCAACGGTGGCCCGGCCGTGATGCCAAATACATCTCTGAATCACTTCGTTAGCTTCAAAGCAGACGGCCTCCGTGGTGAACTTCTGAGATACGTACGCATAGGTTCCGGCGAAAAAGTACAATAGTTCCACTAGCATCCTGCGCAGAACTGTCTTTCCCGGTCCCTCTTGCTTGCCACTCACGCCATGAAGCAGGAGGTTGCGCACTTGATCTGTCGCCAGGACCTGGTGGCTAAGATCGAGCGGCACAATAGTCGTCTTCTTGGCGACTTCCTCATTGTGGAAAATCTCAGCAGCGGCCTCGGGATCGATGAGGATGTTGAACTCGGCCCAGGGCGAGATGTTGCCCACGCGCTCTTTGTTGTTGACCATGCCCATAACGGCGTTAGAAAAGTTGCCTCCAATGGAACCGCCCATGAGACTGATGCCTTTGATGTGCGCTATAATAGTGGGATCCTTCTGCAGCAAAGTACCGACGTTGGTGAGGGCCGCCGTGGCGACGATCCAGGCCGTTCCGACCGGCTGCGCTCTGATGGCCTTTGCCATGGCTTCAACGGCAGACTCTGCTCGTGGTTCGCATTTCGGCTGTGGAAGGAGGTCGGTGCCATCAATGCCGGACTCGCCATGGACGTCCGGTGCATGGACTGCAGGTCGCTGCAGTGCTTTCGGTGCACCGCAATGGAGGGGTATGTCGTTGTACTTTCCGATGGCGGTGAGGATCGAGGCGGCGTTGCGGGTGGTACGGCTAAGCCAAGGCGGTCAACGCGGTCAACTTTGTATTCAGACAGGTGTCGTTCACATACTCTATCGATGCATTCCCAAATACTGTGGAGATGCCAAGCAGATTGATCCTGGGGTGGTAGGCAGCTAATAGCATTGCGAAGGCATCCTGAAGACAGTATTGTCAGTGTCTTTCTGCGTCAAGGAAAGCTTGTCATGTTCCATGTTGAGCCAGAAGGGTCGGTCGAGCCGGCCGCTTCGAATGAAGCCCAAAGAACAGTGGGGTGCGATAGACCAGCACTTCAAACTTACATCGTGGCCTGGGTCGCAGTCCAGCCAGACGGGTACTCTAGCTGCGCCTTCATCGACACTGCTCATGATCAATGTGTGAAAAGTTTGCTGGCATGTAGATGTGGGAGCCACGTTCTGAGTGCTAAGTCGACGAGTTGCAGCAGCATTGGGATCCAGGCAGTGTGCTTCCTTGTCGATTTTAACTGTTCAACGATTCTGGCCTGCTCGACAACAGGCATGAGCGGTGACAGTGGTGCATTGGCGATATTGGCGAGTGATATCGATTGGTGACAGTGACGAGTGCCAATGACGGGTGACAAGGACGGGTGACAGTGGCGAGAGATTACAGAGCGTAAAGGGAAGGCGAATCGACAGAAGACAGAAGACACAAGGCTGAGCGTGATGATGCACATTGTCGAGCAATGGCACAAGTTCATCCAATTTGTGTTGTCGCCGTCCCGGCTGATCGGGCCTCCCCCCCTTGCGCCTGGCTTCTCCTCGCCGACCAATCCAACCTTGGCTCTCCCCCACGGATCCATTGTGGTGGGGAGTGCCCCGCAATTTCTGTGACATCTCTGGTAGGAAAACGCGATCCGGTCATTTCCGGTCCGGTGGAACTGGCGCGATGTCTGATAATACTGATGGGCCGTCGGCCATGTCATGCTCATGCTAATGCTGGCGGCCGTGAGTGGTCTGATCCTGCTCTCCGCATGGTGCGCACCCGTGTGTTTTCGCTCTTTCTCAAAATAGGGCTCAATCATGCAGAGCGATGGTGTGATAGTCATTTACGTCTTCTTGCGTTGTTCCATCACCCGCAGCACGTCCGCTGCGTTGTTCACGTCGCCCTTGCGCTTCTTTGGTCCTCTTTTGCGCTGTGGCTTTCGCCCAGCCCCTTCCTCACCTTCCTTTTTGGTCCATGATGAGAGCGACTGTCCTTCGTAGTCTTCCTCGTCCTCGAATCGGCTCGTCCTAAAACCCATGTCCAGATCGTCATCGTCTCTTGCTGCCATTTGCAAGAGCCTCTTTCGTTTCTCTTCGGCCTCCGCGGTGGACTTGCGGGACGCCTCGTCCTCTTCTGTTTCGATGCGTCGAAGTGTTGCTGCTTTCTTGATGGCGGCCATGATGGCGGGATCTGACATTGCTGGTCCGCTTGTTGGTGATTCTTCCGAAACGAGCTTCTTTTTGGAGTCTTGGAAATAATTACCCGGCCCAACCGTCTTGGACGCAGGCGTGCTTATGAATATGTTTTCACCAGCTCTGGGTGCTCCTCTGCCAGTCTCGGCTCTCTCTTTAGTATCTTCTCCCGACTCAGAGTCAGAATTGTCCGTCCCAGCCAAGAGATGGTAATCATCGCCAACATCGTCAAAGATATTGACCACGTCATCGGACTGAAGCGGCAAATCCTCTCTTTTTCGGTACTTCTCCGGCACCTCCATGCCAAGTGGCTTGGCGTTCTTATCGGGCATGGGAAGGTCCTTCTGGTTCTCCTCGTTCTCGCCAGATCTCGTCTTACGGATCTTGCGCTTCTCGTGACCATCAGCATCGACAATGATGAGTACTTCTCGACCCTTCCTATCTCTTTCGATACGCGTGCCAAGCCTCTGCGTCGAACCAATTTTCCGAAACCTGTCACTCAAGCTGGGTCCATCCTGTGATTTTGCCGCTGCTCTGGATGCCTTGAGGTCAGCGAGAATCTGATCCCTCGTCCTTTTTTTCCCCGTTTGAACAGTAGACAGTAGCCCTTTCTTTCTCTCCGCTTGTCCTTTGTCAATCGCGTGCACTTCTTCCGATTCAAGCTCTTCAAATGCTTCGTCGATGTCTTCTTCAGCCTCGTTCAATGTAGGATCGTCTCCGGGTCCTGATTTCTTCTTGCTGTAGACATCTTCGCCTCTTCTGATCCTCTCGAGAAGCTTGAAGTCGAGTCCTTTGACCAGATGAGTCGTCTCCAGATCGCCGCCTGCAATTTCGGAGCGGAGCTTCTCGTATGTTTCTTGATCAATCTGCTCTGCTTTGTGAGATTCTTCTAGTGCTTTCAATCTTTCTGCTCTTTCGTCGTCCTGTCTTTCTTCTCGGTTCCGCGCTCGGTCAACATAGCCATCACCCAGCTTCACACCTTTGGGAATGGAGCCCTTGAACTTCTTTCGTGCATTGTCTGATTCTACGTGAGCTGCAAGGTGCCGAGAAACTTCGAATTGAGCCGCTCCAACCGATCGCGGAGTCAGTGGTATGCTCGGCCGTTGACGAAACCCGAATGCATTGCCGGTGGTCTTCGTCGCGCTTGCTGGAGACGACAACGCACGATTTGTTGATCCTGAACCTTGTGACTGATTCGCAAGCATCAACTTGCGAAACTGATCGTTGTTCATGCTGAGTTTTCAGCTCTTGATGTCACGTAGTGGCATAGCATAGCCAGAAATGAAAGTGCGAAATGATCTCTGCAAGAAGTGGTACTAGTGGGGTGCGGAAAACCTCGGTGCCAAAATCGCCTGCTTAAGCGCACCTGTTGGTGTCACGAGATGACGTGACCGTGGGCGCGCGTTTCGTTGAGCTTGGGTTCCACTTAACGCGCTCGTCGCCGCTCACGGCCGAATCGCTTCTATCTAAAGCCAAATATTGCAGCAACCGGCCTTTTGATACTCTTTACGTCTTTTGGATAACAGAACAGTTCGCGAAACAGCGAGGCAATGGGTCCTACCTCATGACTCTCGATGGAGCAGCTCTCACGTCCTCCACCACCGTCCCTATCATCTCGTTGGCTGCGGCCTCGTGAAGCCGACATTTCCCTGGCAGCGTGACGCTGTTGTGGCCAAAACACAATGGGGAGCGTCCTTGATAAGAACTCATCCCAGGTGAGAAAGCGCATTGAACAGCACAAGTTCGAAGACGAGGATGGAGAAGAGTACGAAGGCAGCAAGTTCGGTGGCTTCAGCGACTACTTCCGTCGCAAGAAGATCAAGCTGCAGAACCTCGATGTCGAGATGCGCGCTTCCTCGGTCCAACCCCAGATATTCAAGGGCATCGTTGCGCATGTAACTGGCTACACTCAGCCTCCTCTTCATGTGTGCGTCTCTCCTCCGTCCTAGGTCACTCAATGTCTGCGGACTGCTGACGACTGACCATCAGACTTCATCGCGAAATCGTACTACACGGCGGCGGCTTCATTCAATACTTGGATTCCAAAACAATGGCCACACATATTATTGCCTCGACGCTTCCTCCCAAGAAATCGGTCGACTTCAGTCGTTACCGAATCGTTAAGCCAGCATGGATCGTGGACTCAGTAGCAGCCGGAAAGTTATTGCCCTGGGGCGATTATCGGGTTTTGGACGAGGGGCCGAGACAAAAGATCCTCAAGTTGGGCGGCGAAATGGGCATCTCGCAAGCGAAGCCGGAACCTAGACGAGGATACAAGGAGCAAACAGACAGTAGCTTTTACACAAGCCAGTTCACATCATCGTCTGCAAAAGGCAGCCAGGCCCTGGGACCGACGGCGGACAGGTTCCTGACACCGAGCAAGTCCTTGCCGTCAGCATTGAAACATGAATCCTTGAGCTCTGATATGATTTCGGGCGAACGTGAGTTCTTCGAAGGCATTACCCCGGATGTGCCTGTGATCAGAAGGGCAGTGCCATCTACCAAATCTCCGCCCTCTGCACCCCCTCCGCTCGCCGCCCCGACAAGCCCATCGCTTGGATCAGATAAGCGCAAGGTCTTGACCTCTGAAGAGCACAATGCTTGGCTGCTGTCAGACCCGCGCTTGCGGAAGTCATCAACAGCCAACCCGGAGTTTCTCAAGCAATTCTACTCTGAAAGTCGGTTGCATCATCTATCGGCTTGGAAAGCCAGCTTGAAGTCTTCCATGCAGCGTCTGGCTGCAGAGAAGGGCCTAGCTAAGAATATATCACGGAAGCAGGCGGGCATTAGGCGGTATATCATGCACGTTGATTTTGATAGCTTTTTCTGCGCAGTCTCACTGAAAAAGCATCCGGCCTACCTGGACAAACCGGTCGTCGTGGCACACAGCAACGGCTCCGGCTCCGAGATTGCAAGTTGCAATTACCCAGCCCGAGAATTCGGCGTCAAGAACGGCATGTGGATGAAACGTGCTATGGAACTATGTCCAGACCTCAAAGTGTTGCCTTATGATTTTCCAGCATATGAGGAGGCTAGCCGGCAATTTTATGACTCGATTTTATCGGTGGGCGGAGTCGTCCAGAGTGTGAGCATTGACGAGGCACTCATCGACATCACAGCCATCATACTTGCTGCGTCTGGCTCCCAAGGCCTAGGTGTAGATGAGGGCAGCGTTTGGCGAGAGCAGCAAAAGGCCGACGAAATCGCTGCAAGTCTTCGAGAAAACATCAAATTCCAGACTGGCTGTGACGTGTCCGTGGGAATTGGGGGAAACATTCTTCAAGCCAAAGTGGCCTTGCGCCGAGCCAAGCCGGCCGGTCAATTCCAGTTGAAGCCTGAGGATGTACTCGGTGTCTTGGGAGACTTGACGGTAGAGCAATTGCCTGGTGTCTCGTACAGTATAGGCGGCAAATTGGAGGAAGTCGGGATCAAACTGGTCAAAGACATTCGCGACATATCCCGGGAACGTCTTGCGGCGGCTTTGGGCCCGAAGACGGGCGAAAAGTTGTCCGACTACGCGCGAGGCATCGACCGTGTCGAAGTTGGTGAACAGCCTCCCCGGAAGTCTGTGTCCGCCGAAGTAAATTGGGGGATCCGGTTCATCAGCCAACCTGAGGCTGAGGAGTTCGTCTACAACCTGTGCAAGGAGCTGGAAAAGAGGCTGCTCAACGAGCAAGTCAAGGGCAAGCACTTGACTATAAAGATCATGCGGCGATCGTTGGACGCACCGCTTGACCCAGCAAAGCATCTGGGGCATGGGAAATGCGACACTTTCAACAAGAGCACCACATTCGGTGTGGCAACCCACAGCTCCGATGTCATCGGCAAAGAGGCGGTGTCTATTTTGCGGTCCTACAAATTCAGCCCGGGCGATCTCCGCGGCCTGGGCATTCAAATGACGAAGTTGGAGCCGATTAAAGTCACCCCAGCCGGACAGAGTGAAGGCAGCCAGCAAACGCTGAGCTTTGGCGCTTTCCAGGGACCGTCGTCGGCCAGAAAGACACCGCGAGTTGAGCCTATTGATGAAGTCACTAGTCCAACCAAGCCGGTCGACCGTCAAGGCATAGCCGTCGACCCCATTGCTGACGACCCTTTGACGCCTCGCAAGCCAAGAACGCATCCGGCCATGGTGCTTTCGAGGGCCTCCGAGGACGACACCAGAGCAACCACGCCGCTCAACGTGTCCGGAACTCAATTCATCATGCCCAGCAATCCAGATCCAGCCGTGATGGCTGCCTTGCCCTCTGACATCAGGAACAAGCTTATAAATCAACGACGTCGGGTCAGTCCTGCGCGTTCTGCAGCCGGCAGCGACAGTCCAGCTCCGACGGACATGCTTCCCTCGCAGATAGACGCCGAGGTCTTCAACGCCCTGCCTGAGGACATGAAGGCAGAGGTACTCGCTTCTTATGGGCGGCGGCCAGAGCAAACTCATTCGCCCAAAGAGGACCATGTCGGTGTTCAAAGAAAAGACGTAACGCCGACTAAACGAAACAGCACAAGGGGACTTTTCGGCAAAGCACAGCGTCAATGGGATTCACAAGCCGGTGTATTACAGACCAGGTTCAAGCGAGGAGACGAAAGTCCCTCAGCGGCAGGCGAGCTTGAAGAGCTGGACCCTGAGTTTCTGGCGGAACTCCCCGAAGATGTTCGCAAAGAGGTCGTGGCCGATCATCGACGAATGAGAATGGCCCTTCAATCTGGGCTCGAGACACCGAGTCGCAGACACCAGACTCCAGACATGGACGGAATCCTGCCAGGCGGCCAGAGAAAGATCTATTTCCCAACTCCGCCCCCGAAGATAGCATTTCCTGGATCCGGACTCGAGGTCACAAGCACGTCAAAGATCAAAAACATGATTGACGCGTGGCACGCAGAGACGCGGGACGAAGGACCACATGAAGGGGATGTGGACGTGTTGGGAAAGTACCTGGTCAGGGTGATCAAAGACGAGAGGGATATGACGAAAGCGGTGATCTTGATCAGATGGTTGCGTCTGCTTGTAGAGCATGACGGACGGGCAGGACCCGGGCAAGATTCATGGCGAGAAGCAATGGCGCGCGTTGAGGTGGCTGCCCGAGCGGCTGTATCTGACAGAGGCCTTGGGGTGCTGGAGATTTGATGTGGTAAAAGAAAAAGCGAAAACTATGACGTCTGGAATACCGTTAATGCATTTGTGTTGAATCCAGGCTCTTGTGGGTCGTATGCATCGTGATGCTTGAGCATCTTGTCAGGTCACTAGGAGCTCCGTCTACAGCATCAAGTAATGCAAAATTTCTGTTCAAGTTATCTTTTTTTCTTCCTCGCTGCCTTGCGGCCGACTGCTTATATACGAGATGGCGGACCGTCACAAACCTCATCGAATTCAGCATCAGCGGTGAAAGATATCGCAACAATAACTCCTTCCGTCATCCCGAGAGCGCCCAGCCAAAAGGCCCCCAAAGGAACTGACATCAGGCCGCTTCTTCGTCGTCTTACAGTCCCGTCTCCAACATCACGAGAGCGCCCAGCAAAAGCCCCCAAGGGACCAACAACAGGCCAGCCGCTCCAACCGGCCCCTCAGCGGACGTAGACAGTTTATACACGCTCAACTTCAAGGCCCCCCCACACGCAAGTGATGTGTTGCCCTCGCACGGAAAATTGCACTGCCCGTCATCCAGCTTGGCCGCAAAGCCAGAGAGGCTCTGCGCGCACCAGCATTCCCTGTGCAGAGTCAGCGGGCGTGCGTCTTTTCACCTAGACTCGCACACGTACCGTGACCATTCGAGACCCGCGAAGCGATACGACCCGTTACTCGAGGCGCAAAAGTTCAGACATGCCGGCACTGTCATTTCTTTCGGGCGCACGTCGACAACCCCCCCTGCTAGGGCGCGGGCATACTTCGCAACGTCGAGATCCGTTGTCTCGTTGTAGCAGCCCAGGTAGCTGTATTGCTTGGAGGAGGTGAAGACGGATACAGGGGCGGACTCGGCTGCGGCGGTCGCCGCGAGGAATAGCGAAAGGAGGAGCATGCTGTGTGGTGTATGGGGTCGGTGAGATGGGCGAAGGGAATGGGAAGGAAGGGGCTGGATGATGGGACTTGGTGGCTCGTGCTTGAAGGGGTAAGAATGATGACTGCGCCTGGAGGATGCCAATATGGCCGCGCCATTTCCAATCGGTCGTTGGTTGCCCTGCTTTGCGTTTTACCTGTTGTTGGTGGGATAACATTTCCTTGGCCCGTGCGTCGCGAAAGCGCTCTCTGGAGCAATGCTTGGCCTTGACATGCTTGAAGCGCCGAGAGTGGTGGCAGCGGTCTTGTTGAGGAGGAGCAAGAGCTAAGGGGACGTAAATTCGGGTGATATGACACAACACTCGCAGTTCATCTGTTTTCTGGCCCTTGTCCCACGAGCTGATATTCTTTGGAGGCGCAGCGACATGGTCGTCGAGCCGTCAGCTGCACATCGATGCTCTCTTATTCGGTTTTCTAAGGCTTCGCTCCCATGAACACGTCGCCGCACTTCGATTGAATGTCATTTTGACATAAAAACACAATCTGCTCATCACTGAGAAACGGTTGCAGGTTGGTTTGGATCTTAAGCTCGCCAAGGGCACGATCAGCAACAAAGCATCTTGACCGCCTGTGGTGAAAATATAGGCCCAAGACACTATTTGGAAGGATCCCAAGAGACCATGATGGGTTTCGCTGGGAGAGCGGACAGGGAGTCACAAGACACTCTCTTGTCAGGGTCATGCCGAGAACTGCGCCGTACAAACGCAAGGCAAGCACGACATACGGACCGAACCCTTCAGGTGCAGAAGAGGATGTGACTGGTCACGCAGTTGACGTCTAATATTGCTAAATATAGTAGCTTTGAGTTCGGGTCTGAGTGGTCAGCTGTGAACTTGGAAGGGCTGGTTAAGCGCTCAGCCCTTATTAACACGGCCCGCTTCACTCTTGCATCACACATCCTAGCGGATTCGACACTCTTGCCAACTCCCATATAAGGGTATTTTTTGGGCATGGTCTGGATGACGCATGTATTGACGTTGAACTTGGGCGTCAGGCTCGCCATGTGCTTACCGCTGCGGGCTTCAATGTCGAGTGAAGGGAATACTTTGGTGCTGAGGAGGAGGGACATTGGCTTCAAGAGCCAAATGAAATGGATGATATTTATCAGTTTATGCTTGAATTTTTGTCTTGATCAGCAAACGATAATAGAAAGAAATTTTCATTTCTCTACCATAGCACACAACGTACTTAGATCCTACACAGTGATGCCATCTTCTCTTACCCAAGCCAACGACTTATGAGCAAATCTAGAGAAAATTCTACTGGCCAGCAGCCAATGGTACTGGTAGAAAGGTAGTCGCACCAATCTGCAACGGGATCGCGAGGGGTTACGGTATTCAGCGCCTTCACATACTCCCAGAACTTTGGATACCACCCGGACAATTGCCAGTCGATCAGACCCGTTACCTTGATCGTCGTTCCCACATCCCCGTCCTAGGCCACACTGATGTAGCGAGGATGAAGATCACCATGAGTTGGTACGATTTGATGATCTGCGCGCATAGAGGACTGAATCATTTTTATCCAGCCTGTTGTTGTCCTGCCCTCGTGACGGCAAAGGAACTCGTTAAACACTTTTTCCGCATAAGAGGAGTTTCGCAATGGCGAGAGATTCTCCGCACATCCCTGCATATACCCGAAACGAAACTACCAACACGATGGATGCCGCCTTCTTTGCTGGGGTTGGGGGGCGGAATGGACCTTAATAAGAGTGCATCTTCACCAGCTGTTCTTGAACAGACGTCTTATGTAGGGAAGTTAGCGTCGGCCATAGCTTTTCCAGTGTCTGGCCTGGTGCCCGCAACATGAAGAAATAGGTGCGATCGCCGGACTTCAGTGTTTCTAAGTGCTGAGGTATCGGTATGTCGAGAGAGAGGCTATTTAGGGACTGCAGATTACTGATCTCATTCATTTCAAGAGAGATGCTTATCTTGACAACCTCTGACGAGCTGAGGGCGTTGACCTGGGTGCTGTGCAATTTCCAAAGCATTTCTCCCTGCCGCATCGCCGTATTTAACGCCACGAGCGCGTCTTCTGAAAGTGTGGCGGACTGCCCGAGGTCAAGTTTTTGGGCAGTCCCGAGTGCGATCTTCAAAACACTGACGTCAAGGCGATGCACCACCTCGACTGGGTGCTGCAGCGAAAGCCATCGAGATTCAGGATCCAGTTCCACAGACTGAGTCTGCCGTTCGGTGCTGGGTTCATCGACTTGCGCCTGGGCAAGTCCGGAGACGAGCTGATCATATGCTTGTGCTCTTTCGTGGAGAAAGTCGGAGTGGTTCGAAGCTGGGTCGGCTGACAGCTTGTCCTGGACATGGCTAAGTATAAACTTGTTGGCCAGCTGATGAGCCTCCCTGGTGGCATGCTTATTCGCAGGCGAGGCCTCGTTATTTGCCTCCAGGTACCTTTCTCTGATCAGCCACGGCCCACCACTTGACCCGACCCCCGTCGTCCCCACTTATCCACCCACTTCAGGAAACATGTCGGCTCGGTGTTTTTCCCGTCTTCCCCACTTCATGCGTCCAATACCTGCCGGTACCGACGGGGAGAAAATTAAAATATCGCGGCATCTTCTCCCAAACTCAAGCTCAGCGAACTTCCCCTCCGACCTAGTTCGTTGAAACGCAGTGCTTTCGCATCCACAACGCCTCACAATGGGCTCCTACATTGATTGGTCCAAGACGACCAAGTCGTCCAACTACCGCGGTTCAGGCTCGTTCTCGACATTCATGATCATCGGACGTAAGTCAGAACCACCCTGAGCGCTCGTCTCCCCGTTTCTAGCATATTCTTCGTTGCACTTGCTCATGTATCCGTGTCAGCGACGTGCTTTTTTCTCGGGATCCTGTTCGCGTCCTTTCCCTACGACTTCCCGCTGCTCTGGAGCAAAGAGCCCGTGCCGGCAAGCTACTACGACCAGCTCGAGACGCATCTCAAGTTCATCCACCAGTCCCCGCCCCTGATTGCACGGATGCTCAACATTATCGTCAGCGTCGGATTTCTAGGCATGTTCATCAAGCTCTTCCGACCTAGCGAGGCCAACTTTCTGTTCGACGGGGCGTCGCTGATTCTTTACACCATCGGGTGCGCCGTGTACATCTCCAATATCGTCAAGGGTCTGCGCACCTTCAGCTCGGGGTTCTTCGACAGCGACGAGTTCAAGCAAGCCAGTTCGAACAGCGAGGGGGAGCTCATCCTGGGCCGGGAGGATAGTCTTAGGGTTCTCTCGGCGAGTAACACGATTCTGGCCCTGGTGTTGATTGGTGTGTTGGTTCTTCAGGCGGGCCAGTGGTATGCTGAGAAGAGGGACGGGGACGATGACGCGAAAGTTGCGCCAAAGGGCTCTCCTACCGGCAAGACGGCTGCCAAGAAGAAGCAGTAACTGCCAGGCCGCGCTCAACGTTTGCTCCATGGACGGGCGGGACTTCCCTCGTGCGATGCAGGGCTCAGCGTCGGGTTGTGTGCGCAGGTGGAAAATCATGTCAAGGTACCAGTACATAGGGGATGTAGGTCTATATAGGAAGCGTGGACAGGATCCGCGTTGACGCGTAATGACTGGATAATTGACTCATAATGGCCCGTAATCAAACTCATTCCGCAGCGAGGATTTGCCTGAACGGGCTCAAATAGTTCATGAATCACAAGAAGGGCGACAATATGGCGAGTTGCATCATAAAATAGGTTGGCCATCAAGTAAGTTGGCGCTGAAAGACTTCTGGATTCTAGAAGTAGAACCAGTAGTTGCATTTCAGGAGGAGAGTGACTTCCTATCACATTATGATGTATTTTCGTTATTAAAAAATTACTTTATATAAGTTTTATCCTTTCGCGAGCCAAAAGCGTTCCGTTTGGCTAGCCAAGCCCGGCGAAACCTATTAAACCGCGACTCCGGCCCAGTCTTGGGGTGTAACGGCGGCGGACCAGACAGTGAACCACTTGTCGGCCGTCTTCTTGAGGCTTATGTGTGCGCCCGAGACAGCACATTCTCCGGTCAATTCGATATCTGAGCAAGGCCAGCGTCAGAAGGAGAAGAAAGAAAACTGTGTTGTTGCGGGGGGAAAGGGTGGTTCCTCTTTGCTGTCGACGCTACCTGCCAAAACATACCTGTGATCAACATCTTGTCGTCGCTTTCCTGCCCCCATTGGTCACGACCAATTAGGCCAATGAACCCAATGTCGTCGTAGGGGACCGTGTCCGTGCCAAAAGCGTCATGGATGTTGACGTTTATCGACAAGAAGTCGTTGCGGCTGGGATCTTTGGCAAGCGAGTACTCTCGCCAGTGATTGTGGCGCCAAAATCTCAAGAACATTTCATGTTTGGTGCCGGCCCAGCTCTCGTCAGCGATGTGCACGCTGACCGTCATCTTGGCCAAATCGCACGGCTGGACCCATTCCGAGGGATGAATGGGGGTGCCCCAGTTCTCGACCTCTTTACCCTCGTTGACTGAGGTGTGGAAGCGGGCGACTTGGGGCGACGCGGCGCACTTGGCTTCCAGGACGACATCTGGCGTCATACGTCAGCTAAAGGGGTCAGATCCTGCTGGGTGAAGCTTTCTTTCTCTTACTTTGCACTTGGAGCTTGTCAGTGCTCTTGTCTCCATTGGCCTTGAGACCGTACAGTCCCACGTACACGACTTCGTTGGTCGTGACGACGTGGTGCCCTGCGGCGGCCTTGACGTTGACATTTTTCGTCAAGAGTTGGCCGCGGTCAGGGGATGACTTGAGCAGGTAGCTCTGGCGGCCGGTGGAATAGCCGAGCTCGAGATAGACTTGGTCGTCGCTCCCGGCCCAAGCAGCGTCGACCAGCTGCACGCTGGCCGTGAGTTCGGCCAAGTCGCATTTGGCCTGGGCCGACTGCTTCCACTCGCTGGGCCGGATGTCAAGTCCATGCGAGACGGATTCGCTGTTGAGCAGCTTGCAGAAGCGGATGTGTTTACGGGACGCGGCGCACGTAGCGTCCAGCGTGACATCTGGAAATGCGCTGTCAGCCTTGCATCTCTTGTTTGATTTTGTCATTCGCAGCATATTTTGGCTGTGGGGGAGCTCAAAAAAACACACACAAAAAGCTTCACACACCTTTGATCTGCAGATTGTCTCCATCGCCATCAACAATCCTCACGTACGCAATGTCGCGGATTGTCACGTCGGGCTTGTCAAACGCATCCTGGGGATTCACCGGAATCGTGGCCTGGTCGCCCCGATTGGGGCTGTCCATGATCAGGAAGCGCGGCTGGTCCCGCGGATATCGAGTATTGTGCCCCATCTCGACTTAGACTTTGTTATCGCTCCCAGCCCAAGCTTCGTCGACCAGTCGGACCCTAACCTGCAGCGACGTCAGGACGCACGAGGTGGCGTCGTCCTGGATGGAAGCCTCGGTGCGTCGCTTCGGCAGCTTGGCGGCGTTTGTCTGCATCAGGTCCTCAAGATTGTTGCACTCGTTTGCGTCGACGCCGCGCTTCTGCTGCTGCCCCCTCCTGGACGGCGGCGGCCTTTTGCTCAGGTACGACGAAATGGACCGGATGGCGGCGTGGCACTGCGCTAAGTTGGCGAATCCAGATGCCATGGCCACGTGTAGGCTCGTAGGGACCCCTATGGTTGACCAGTCGGCATTCACTGCTGCAGAGGCCTCGAGGCTAGGTACTGCCAGGGATAAGGGGTCAGCCTTGATCGATCCATGGCGTGAAGCCTTGTGGCGGCCCATGACATCAAGCTTGAGCAGGGGAAAGAGGGGAAGAGGGGGGGTTTTGTGATCTCACGTCGTGCCCTGCGGATGAGGGGAAAGTTGCGATCGCGATCGCCATCGACGTCCCAGTCGAGGAGGGAGCGCAGCGCCTGCCGCGCTCCATCATTTGGCTCTCGCTCGCGGCCCGTCAATCTCGTGAGCAGAGCCTGGGCCGTGGACAGCCTGTCCGGATATCGTCCCAAGATGCTGCGATGGACGCTCGTGCCGCCGTAAGACTCCCATGCCCGGTTGACGTTCGGGTTGTCGACCCACGTCCACTGATAGCCCAGCGGGCTCGGCAGCGGGTCGCGGCTGCCGTGAAACTGCCTTATCAGGTCCCTGACCTCGGGCTGCAGCGGCCCCACCAGGGTGAAGCGCGTCACCTGCGTCCAGGGAATGCCGCCGAGGGCCACGTCGTAGCGCGACGGGCTGGACTCGCCTTGCAGGCTCAGAATGTGCGGCGCCGCCATGATCTCGTAGATCCAGTATCGCGTGTCCTCGGGCGGGTTGGTCATCACAATCATCCTCAAGGTGCCGTCCAGCGCCGCGCCCTCGTCCGTCAGCCCGCACACGAGCACGTCCTCGAGCTCGCCATACTCGAGATCCACGTCGGTGTACTCGTGGACCGTGAAGAGGGCTTGCTGTCCTCCTACTTCTAGCCGGTGATGGCTGAGTCCGCCGTTGCGTCGGCAGTCCGCCGGCGATCCCCGACCTCCCGGGCCCTCACGCACTACTAGATAGCGACTCTCATTACGTGGCAACGCAATCATGCCTTCTCCCTGTGCATTCACGACGGCGCAGCACCACACGAGCAAGAGGCCGAGCCAGGCAGCTGCCGAAGCCCCGAGGCAAACCATTTCTAAAAAAAAGTTTGGTCGGGGGTAATGTCAAACAAATGAAGAAGAAGCACTCTACTAAAGAGGGCCGGGCCGTATTTGGCCCAACCCACTGATAGGGACGGACATGTACTTGAATTTATACACATGTCGATTTGCACCACATGCGTCAGAGTCCTGGCAGATCAATCGTATCCTGGGATAGCACCTGGAATATATGAAGAGTTGGTGATCAGATGTTTCTCGCATGTAGTCCCCTGAGCAAAGTCTATCTCTGAACTCCGCGCCGCGGTTTTGAGCTTTTTTTCATCTGGGTAGCGCCTGCAGAACAAGCCTGCGGGTCCTGTAATTTGTCGACCCATGCCACGTGGATACGAGGCACGACTGGCTCTCCGCATTTGGTTGATTAGCTCAGAAAGTCCCGGCACTGACGAACGGCCCCAAACGCCGCACCTTAGCAACTCTCCAACAGACGCAAACTTTCAAAGTCGCCCAACAGCAGAATTCCAATGCCTTGGGACAACACAATGACCACCTTCATACCGTCTATCACAATTCCGGCGGCTGTTTTCGAGAATGCAGCTTCCTCAGTGCTCCTGCCAATTGCACTCGGCACGGCCGTCGGCTTCAGCACTCGGCGTACGTGTCCTGCAGCCCACTTAGCGCAATCTCGTGCCTTGTATTGACCTCGCTCTAGCTTCCGGCACGCAAAAGACGTACCTATCGCTGAAGCAGCCTCCTCTGCGGCCACCGCCCTGGCTGTTCGGCCCCGTTTGGACAGCTCTATATGGGTGCGAGTGTTTGTCCCAATGTCATAATGGCATCATGGAAGCTGACTTTACTAGAGTCATGGGATACGCTGCCCACCGCGCTTTCACGATAGGCATGGCCAACCCTGCCACAGTCGCCGTCACGAAACAGTCCTTGACACTCTATACTGTCCAGCTCGGCCTGAATCTGATATGGATGCCGTTGTTTTTTGGTCTCAAGCGCCCCGTGGCAGCGACGGTCGACATCGTGACTCTCCTTGGGTTGAATGGCTACCTGGCCTATATTTGGGGCGCCTTTGATCGCACCGCCGGAGTCTTGCAGATTCCGTATTTGGGCTGGCTGAGTTTTGCAACTTACTTGTGCATCGGGGCTGGCGTTCTCAATGATTGGGACCTGTCGGGACAGGAGCATAAGAGACGGTGATGATCGAATCAGAGTTTTATTGTGGCGATCATGACATGCGATGCTGTTTTGACCCAGGCTATATCAACTCTATGTAAATGTTCTCATGCGTCAAGTGGCATCAGGTAGCCTCCAGCGACCCTCTACGGTGGATTCTTTACGTTATCCAAACGCCGTGCAAAACCGAATCCGTCATAAGAGCGACAGCGAGGCAATCAATGCAATGCTCGTGATGCAGAGATCATGTCCTCGACTGCCAAGGAAACAATGCTCGTGTAGCAGAGATCATGTCCTCTACTGCCAAGGAAAATGCTGCTTCAAGCCGTCGTAAACCATGAAGATGAATGCCGAGCTCGGTGCTGACCGAAGGCAGGTGATGCCACAGCCTCGGTAAAGCCCGCGCAGACCATATTGTCTCCATAACATAAGAGCCTCTTCCATGAAAGTCCGTTTCTGGGCTAGTGTGCCCGTCGCCGTGGTCTGCATGCGGGACTTGATCGTGTCGGCGGGAAAGAAGAGGAAATTGTAGGAAACGCCGGCGGAGGCGCCGGCAACAGCCTGCTGCCACAAGGGTAGGGGCTGCGATGAAGCCGCTTCAGCGTCGGCAAGAGACTTTGCCCGTCTCCGGTTCATCTGATAGAACAAAGAGGTCACGGTCTCCTTCGCACCAAACCATGCCGCACTTCCACCGCCTTCTCGTATCAGGGTTCCTGTTTGACCGCGCCAGAAGCCACCCAGACCATCGTGCCGGAACACATCACGCACCACAGCAAGTGGTCGCGTAGCGGGAACCATGCCACCTTCCACTTGCACTGGTACTTGTACTTTGCATTTGACGAGTTCGATCGGTGTCAAGACAAATGACGCACATATGCCAGAGAAGGCCCCTGTCATCCACAAGGCAGGAACGGAGAGGTCTTTCTCGCGCGACGCGAAGCCGCTTGAGAGCAAAAGCTCGCGCCCAAGCTTCTCGAAGAGGAAAAGACTGCTCGTTTCGGCGGCGGCCCCTACGAGAGGAGCGCTGATACCTCGATAAAACCCCAAAAAACCGTCCGCCTTGTAGGATTGTTTGAAACAGTCGACAGGCCCGGTATATCGAAGCGGCAAGTGGTCGGGCTGGCTCTGGAGCCGCACCTTGACTGTGTCAAAGGGATACTCGATGTACTTGCCGACGACGCCCGCGATCTATCGGTACGGCATGCCCGTCATCAGTCCCGTTGCGTCTGCGCAGTACGGCCCGCTGCTGTTCAAAGCCTGCTCACCGAACCATAGGCAATGCTCTCGAACGCTTCTATGAGAGCCGAGCTGCCCCGAAGCGAAAGCTCCGCGGGCATAACCGAGGAAGATTGGACAATGACGGGGGCGTGGTCCATGGCGACGACAGAAAACCAGAGACGGGGGGGGGACTCGAGAGGCTCGTCGCTTTATAACGCGGTGGGGGTGTGAGCCGATAACGATAAGCCTGCCGTTGAGGGCAGGGAAAAATCCCGCCTCTCGAGCTCTGTCGCGCAGATCTCCCTCCCGAAAGAAGCGGAATCAGGGGCGGCTGAAGGGGTCCGCAGCTACGTCGAAGGTGCAGGAGGGAGAGAGATTGCGTGTATGTGTGTGAGGGCAGAAATGGAAGATGAGTTCATGGTGTGGGAATCAAAGCTGGCGCGGCGCATCAATAAATACGTAGATAAAAATCTTGCTCCTGATCGGAACCGCTATCTCAAGAATCTTGACGCGGGGCAGCATGCCAAACGCCGTGCTGTAGCAGTCCTCCACGCTTGGGACACACAACGCCTCCAACCTGCACCGGGTTTAGGGCCAGGGACGGATTGTTTCTGCGGACCACCCGTCCGTCCATGGCCACCCCGTCATCCGGCCACAGCCCCATTTTTATAGGCGAAAGGAAGGAAATCTCGGGGAAAAGAAAATGAAATGGAAAAAGAAAAAACCGGCTAAAACACATTTATCTGAAATTCTCAAGAGTTGACTGCCCTCTTTTCAATTTAAGCATGAAGAAATCTGCTAATATTGTTTCAAGAACCTCCCAGACTGGAGAACAGAAGACGCGTCTTTGTAGACTCGAAGAGTCTCGAGTTTCAGGCCTGGTAGCATCGGTTGGAGTTTTGTCTCGGGAAATCGGTGGACTTTTCTTTTTTTATGGAGCCGTGGTAGGATGAGTGTGAGGCTGTGTGATGTACGGAGTACTCCGTAGAAGACTTGGATTGCCTCCTCCACTCTGGCGGGATTCTGCCCAGCTACCTAGGTACATATGTAGGTGTTTTTAAGGCTAGTGTCTCACGTGACAGTGAGGGGCACGCACTCTGGGCGTGCGTCACATTCTTCACACACACACAAAAAGGCGGGCGCAAACGTAGCACACACTACTCCATACCTGGCCGGCCCATTGGCGTTAAGATTTGAACTTTTCTAGATTTGCTTCGTCGATTTCCTCAACGCCCACTCCCGAAGTAGTCGCCATGTCCGCCGCACAGAAAATCGCCATTCTATCCGTATACAACAAGACGGGACTGCTGGATCTGGCCAAGGGTCTCATCAAGCAGAATGTGCGCATCCTCGCATCTGGGGGCACGTCCCGCATGATCCGCGATGCCGGTATGGCCGTTGAGTATGACACGCTCACGGGTGCTTCTGACTGTGACTGGCGGGATAAGTAATCTGACGTGTATATCTTGTGCTCAGGGATGTCAGCGCCATCACCAAGGCGCCCGAGATGCTGGGGGGGCGTGTCAAGACGCTGCATCCCGCCGTGCACGGTGGCATCCTTGCCCGTAACCTCGAATCCGACGAGAAAGACCTGGCCGAGCAGGGCATCGCAAAGGTGGACTACGTGATCTGCAATCTGTACCCGTTCAAAGACACCGTGGCCAAGATAAATGTCAGCGTTCCCGAGGCCGTCGAGGAGATAGACATTGGGGGCGTGACCCTCATTCGCGCCGCCGCCAAAAACCATGCGCGAGTCACTATTCTGAGTGATCCTGAGGATTATTCTAGCTTCTTGAAAGAGCTCGAGAAAGGCGAGATTACCGAAGCAAGCCGCAACAGATATGCCCTGAAGGCCTTTGAACACACGGCTGATTACGACACGGCCATCTCTGGTTTCTTTCGCAAAGAGTACGCTGGAAACGGACAACAATACATGAGCCTACGTTACGGCGCCAATCCTCACCAAAAACCCGCCGCAGCTTTCACGGTCTCCGGTGATCTTCCTCTCAAGGTCCTTGGCGGCTCTCCAGGTTACGTCAACCTTCTCGATTCTTTGAATGCTTGGCCCCTAGTCAAGGAGCTGAAGCAGGCCCTGGGCAAGCCAGCTGCAGCCAGTTTCAAGCATGTCTCCCCTGCCGGTGCTGCCATCGGCCTCCCCCTGACCGTTGAGGAGCGCAAGGTATACTTTGTCAATGATATTGAGGGGATCGAAACGTCTGCTCTCGCCCAAGCATATGCGCGCGCACGTGGCGCAGACCGCATGAGCAGTTTTGGCGATATCATTGCCCTTAGTGACGTTGTTGATGTTCCCACTGCCAGCATCATCTCCAAGGAGGTATCAGACGGCGTCATTGCGCCTGGGTACGAGGATGCCGCTCTAGAGATCCTGAAGAAAAAGAAGGGCGGCAAGTATCTTGTCCTTCAAATAGACCCTGATTACAATCCGGGCCCCACTGAGACGAGAACGCTCTACGGCATCACGCTCCAGCAGCACAGGAACGACGTGGAGTTCTCGCCCAAGTCCTTCGAGGCCATCATCACTCCCAAGAACGCTGGATCCCTCCCCGAAACTGCTGCTCGTGATTTGACTGTGGCCACGATAACGCTGAAATACACACAGAGCAACTCCGTTTGCTACGCTTTCAATGGTCAGGTCATTGGCCTCGGCGCAGGTCAACAGTCCCGCATCCACTGCACTCGTCTGGCTGGCGACAAGGCCGACAACTGGTGGATGCGGTTCCATGAGCGTGTGTTGAATATCAAGTGGAAACGGGGCACCAAGCGTCCCGACAAGAGCAATGCCATTGATTTGCTGGTTAGCGGTGAGCTGCCCAAGTCCGGTGCTGAGCGTGAGGCTTTTGAAGCTATCTTCGACGACGTGCCTTCAGCCTTCACGCAAGAGGAGCGAGAAGCCTGGATGAAGCAGCTGAAGAATGTCTGCGTTTCCAGCGATGCCTTCGTAAGTTGCCACCACGGTCTCTCTGGTCAGGCGTCCTGGTCTGCCCCTCTCATCATTTTTTGTTCTTTCTTTCCCCATTTCAGCCGTTCATGCTTGGTCACTTGGCGAGTCTGGACTGACAATCTGCGTGATGAAGTTTCCTTTCATTGATAATGTCTTCCGAGCATCCCGGTCAGGTGTCAACTACATCGCCGCCCCGAGCGGTAGCCAAAACGACGCTGCCGTGTTCGAGACTGCCGAGAAGCTAGGCATCACGTTTGTGCAGCAGAGCGTTCGTCTCTTTCACCATTGAACCCGGTCCATGATTGCAAGCCTTTGGGCCTGTATGGCTTGTAACATTTGTCCAGTAGTGCTTGCAATGCCTTGCAGCGCGTCCGAGGCGGTAGCGCGGCAACGACGTGCCAAGTGGTGTAGCGTTGCGATTCAATTCGCGCTGAAGATGAGATGAGCTCATGTCGACACGAGTCCACTCCTTCCGGCGCCTTTGCCGAGTCTCCAATACGGCCCTGTCAAAAAGTACCCGGTACCAACATTATGCGCCGGCTCTCGCTCATTACGCACTGCTCAATAATCAGCATATGCATCACCGGCATCGAAGTCTGGTGGCGCCGGCTCTGCTTCTCATCATTAGGGGCCTTATTTGTCACGAAAATCACGCAAGCCATAATGATGGACGAGAAAAATGTCGAAATGGCGGTTGAAGGTGCGTGGTGGTCAATTTCGGGCACTACGAACCCATTGTTAAATAAGATACCCAAGTCGTGTGCGTCGTCGCATCATATGAATCCATCTGAAGATACCTAGTTGCTCGTGAGAAATGATGGTGATGTTTGCGATCATACTTGACCGGTAGCACATAATTAGAGAGGTGACATCTCAGACCAGTCAAGTTGTGCACGGACAACAATTCTGACGCGGCGTAGGCGCGCGCCGACCTCTGAATTGCATTTCACCCTCATCATTGCCGTCCGCCTCTGTCTATAAAGCAAATGTCCTCTCGCTCGTTTTCATCGCCATGGCACGCACGCCTCCTACGAACGCAAGACGGAGCGAGCCCTCACCGACCGCTCAAACCCCTACGAAACCAGCGTCCGAGCCGAATACAGCCCCCCCGACGGCTAAACAAAAGCGATCCCGCGACGACTATGACGATCTAAAAGATAGCGGCAACTCGAAGAAACCACGGACGTCTAGCTACCAGTACGAGCTCGTGCAATACGAGGCGGACGAGACGGAAAATAACGAAGTTGGTTCTATCGAGCACTGGGTAACAGAGGGGCACTGGCCGCCAGAATACCTTGATCGTCAACCCGACAGGGAACGTATCCTTGCAAGGAAAAAATCGGCCTCTTCTCTCAGCCGGAAGCGATCAGGATCCGGCTCGGCTACATCCGTAACCCCGAGCGATCAGCGGGCACGGGAGGAGAAGACTGCACCCTACCGCGATCCACGATACAAAATACTACTAGAGACCAAAAACAGTTACATGGACGAGTCGGCAATAGGAATCACAGACGAAAGCAAAGAGACGAACGCTACCCTGCTAGTCTCCCAGCAGAGAATTCCAAAGGACTCGCTATTTCGTGATGACTTGTTCAAAGCAACCTGTCGCCGGGTCGCAGACAGAAACGAGGCAACAGTGATTCGGGATATAACTCCTCTAATCGTCCCATCAGCGATTATTTTAGCCGCCTATGGCGCCGCTGAACTTGAGGGTTTAGTTGAGAGCATTAATGAGGGATGGAGCAACGCTATTCCACTTACCGGTACCCGCCCGCAGCCTGATTACTCTGTGGGCTTCAGGCGGGGAGCGTTTACCGACGACCAGCTCCGAAAGCTTTCACCCTTTATCGGCGACTTTATTGCAGGAGATCAGTCTTTCTTTATGGCAACTTACATAATGTATTTTCCATTCCTGACTTGTGAGGTCAACTGCGGCGCTCTTGACACTGCAGACCGTCAGAATGCTCACAGCGCTACGCTGGCCGTTCGGGGTGTTGTGGAGCTCTTTCGTCTAGTAGGGCGCCAGGAGGAACTCAACCGACAAATCTTGGCCTTCTCCATCTCCCATGATGACCAGTGTGTACACATCTACGGCCACTATCCCGAGTTACGAGGCAAGGATACCAAGTACTACCGCTACGCGATTCGGAAGTTTAATTTCACAGAGCTTGATGGCAAAGACAAATGGACGGCTTATTGTTTCACGAAGAATGTCTACACCCACTGGATGCCGGCTCACTTTAAGAGGATTTGCTTAGCCATCGACCAATTGCCATCTCATTTGGATTTCGACGTCCCATCGCTTCCGGACACCGGCCTTTCCCAAGAACGTAAGTGTCATCACCTTTGGCAGCCAGATATTGACTCCATCCCGGCAATCGTCGACTAAGTGCTCTGCCATAGTGAAAGATGATTTGGTGAATTTTGAAGTGGTATCTGTTGATGGGACAAGAAGATAAATTCCAAAGATTAGACGCGGTGGCTTTTGAGTTCACAAGACATCGGTCCAGCCCCTGCGTCTTATACCAAAGTCGCCGTTATCCATGACCCTTGGGTTGTATTAATGAACGCGGCAGGAGCGGTACTGCCTACAGAGGCCTCCCCATCGAAGTTCTCCTGGCCCATTTCCAGTTCATGCAACAATGCATCTCCTTGGGCCTTGGGACGGAAAGCCTAGCATCCGTCAAGGCATCTATCGTATCAATACGACGAGGCGGCCCGAAGCCCCTATCGACGCAGAAACCTGACACCTCATAGTGAGGCCATATGATGACGATACCAGGTTCACGAGACAGACTCTGACTCGATGAAAAGGAGACTTTCTGAGAATAACGCCAATCTCCATCATTCTGAGCATTGCCGAGCCACTCAATAAAGAGATATCCGAGAAGATGGTGGCATATTTGGGTGACTATATCCATGGGTATATCTCGCTGGATTACGCCATTGGCAAGGCACACTGGCGGTTGGGCGCTGCTTTTGGACAGACAAGGGACAAAGAGGGGAATCTACTCAGTCATATGCCTGAGCTACTTTGAGCCCCTCCCTGAGGCGAGCCTGAGTTGGAACGGCAACAACGCTAGCCGGATTGGGCCAAAAAGCCTCGCCCAATCAGTGAGACAACCTGAGTCGCTACCTGGCCTGGCCGACATACATACATATGTATATACATGCCGACCGGCCAGCGTGCCGGGCCTGCATGGGTGGATGCAACGAGACTTGACGTGGCCGGAATGACGGTCGCCTGGCATTTTCGCTGGCGTCTAGCTACATCATGCTGGATTGGGTGCGTGACGCCTTGGTGTCGATCAAAGGGTTCTTTGGAGGATTGAGGCCCAAGCGGGGAACGAAGCAATCGTTCTCGCCGTCGATGAACAAGCCGACCTTGTTGGGTTTGCAAGAGATCATGCGCCAGTCCAGTTGTTCACGATCCGACCACCGGTGTACCTTCACTTGCTCGTTGCAGCAGACCAAGAGGGGCTTCCCATAACATATCCAAGGATAGAAACTAGAAAGACACCTAGGCAGCATGACGCTGAGCCAGTCTCTCGCGCACATGTCACATGACGTCTTCATGTCCTCATTTGAATGTCAACGAGGACAATTGGTCAAGTCTTCAATGAGTTCGCAAAATGCCAGTACCTTGCTCGTGAATACTCTACTCTTTGCAGTGCATAAGAGTCACTTACAGTGGTCGATAATGTTCAATTTACGCCGTGCATTGCAAATTTTATTACTGACATGAGACCGCCGACCAAATCGGGAAGCGGCAGGGAACGGATCGAAGAAGACGGCGTCACGTGGGGCGGCTCCGTCTCTAAGGTGGGTTTTTTTTTAAATTGATTCTGCGCGCTCGCATCGCGTCTCAACGCGGTCCAACGCGCCCCTCCATCTTGAGCCGCTATTGTGGCGCGCGGCTACACAGGACAAAGCAAGAACAATCCACACCAAACTGCCTTCAAAACTGTTCTCTCAACGGTCACCCGAACCTGCCCTGCTTCTTCACTCTCGATCAATTTCGGCAATAGCATCGGGTTGTCACTGCACTGGATCCATCCCCTTGCTCTGGAAACTGCATTCGAGCACCATGCCTCGGTCGGTCTTGGGAAAGAGGTCCTGCATTGCTGCAGAAAATAGTATGTGCCGATTTGCTGCATCTGGCAACACCCCGATCTTCTCTTACCATGTCGTAGGCAGTGTCGAGACACCTTTGAAACGTACTCGTTACCGTAATGCTTTCACTGCGGAGGACGATAACGACGACGAAGAGAACAATGATCCGCACGGCGAACAAGATGCACAAACAAATAATGCTGAGATCACACAAGACGCTTCTCCAACAAGACAACACGGCAAGACACGCCACGCCGCCAAAAGAAATCCTGTCACTCCTTCGACACCTCGACATCGAAATGCCTTCAAGGAGTCTCCTGCAACGCCTCGACATGCGGTCATGTCCGCCGGAAAACTCTTTCAACGGCTTACGCCTAGTTCTCCGTTATCACCTTCCATGATTCAGACGGTATATCATTCAGCCCGACAGCTCTTTGCTCGCGGCGCAGAACCAGGAAAGTTGGTCGGGCGCGAATCGGAGCGCGAACAACTATCGAAATTCTTGAATCGCTGTACATCCGCTACGCCAAACGGCTGCCTGTATGTCAGCGGTGCACCCGGAACAGGGAAAAGTGCCATGGTCACTGAAGTCGCGAAGAATGTCTCTAACCATGACAACGTACACAATCTCTATATCAACTGCATGAGCATAAAATCTTCCAAGGACCTTAACACAACAATACTTACGTCACTGGGGCATGGTGGCAATATGACCGAAAGCGAAGCGATATCACATCTGGAGCGAACCTTCATCTCTGCGGAGGACTCAAATGATGTCTTTCTGATTATTCTTGACGAAATCGACCACATCCTGACGATGGGCTTGGAAAGCCTGTATCGAATCTTCGAATGGTCGTTACAAAAATCATCTCGCCTCAGCCTTATAGGCATCGCCAACGCCCTCGACTTGACCGACAGGTTTTTGCCAAGGCTCAAGTCGAAAAACATGAAGCCCCAATTGCTCCCTTTCTTGCCATACACAGCCGTCCAGGTCCGAAATATCATCACTACTCGGCTCAAATCGTTGATGCCTGAGGGCGCCAAAGAAGGCTATGTGCCGTTCATCCACCCTGCAGCCATTGAACTTTGCTCGCGGAAGGTTTCCAGCCAGACTGGCGATCTTCGCAAGGCTTTCGAGATCTGCCGCCGCGCATTGGACTTGATTGAGGTCGAGACTAGAGCGAAACACGAAGAAGAAGCAAGAGAACAGCTTCTTCAACAAACGCCGTCCAAGAAGCCCCTAAGCGAGAATGTCAACGGCGCCACTGTAAACGCCCGGGGCATTCTGCAAACAATGACTGCTTCCTTGAAGAAGTTGGACGCGGAGACAGCACCTCGGGCCTCGATTGGACATCTCAACAAGATCACAGCCGCTGCCTTCAACAATGGAACCACTCAACGACTCAAGTCGCTGAATCTGCAACAAAAAGTCACGCTATGTGCTCTTGTGGCATATGAGAATAGACATCGAGCAGCAGTCAAGTCGACGAATGCTCTCAACACATCAAAACAGTCTTTGGCCCCCACCATCAAAACGCTTTTCAACACGTACTGCACCCTTTGTGTTCGGGACTCGCTGCTTCACCCGCTCTCTGGCTCCGAATTTCGAGAAGTCGTCGGCAGTTTGGAAACTCTTGGTCTCCTCAATGCGGTGGACGGCAAGAATGGCAGCTTTATCACGGCACAGACGCCCAGCAGGCGGGGGCGAAAGGCAGCGGTCGGCAATGGGAGCGGCAGCGAAAAGCGAGTTGCAAGCTGTGCTAGCGAGAAGGAGATCGAATCGGTGGCCGATGGGCCAGGTGCTGGGATCTTGAAAAGCATTTTGTCGGGCGAAGCATTGGATTAAACTGAGGAGAACTCCGTGTGTAATGCTGTAAGAAGCACATTGGTGGCATATTTGAGGAGTTTCGGTCATGGTCTTCGGGTGTGTCTGTACCCAGCTCTGTATACAATTCTTTAATTCCCTTTCTCCCGGCGTCGGGAGATCAGATCGTCTCCCTGAGATCGAGAAACACTTCAACATATACCTCAGAGATTGGGTTGCAGCAATACTTGTGTAGGGCGAAGCCTGCCAACACCTGGCGCTGACCGCGCTGTAGTGCCAGAGCTAGGAGGTTGGCGGAGGTCAATTTTAGTATGTGAAGCGAGTTGACGCCTCAAGCGGAATATTTCGCTGTGTCACTCCAAGAAACATGTAGTCGGACGTTTGCATGGCGGGGCCTACGTGAGTTTAGTAAAATCCGTTCAACAACTAGGGCTAGGATTGGACTTACTTTCGCCGAGGATTCGTAGCACGCGACCAAGAGTTTTTACGCCCATTCATGACACATGTTTTAGGGAAAGAAAACTGAGTGGTTCGGTGCTGCTTTTTGTATCACAAATTTGGCACATTTATACATTGCCTTCTTTCAGTCCATTTCAATTTGTGGCCCAGCTACCTAGGTACCTTACATAAGGGCTCATTGACGTCAGCCTGCATTCAGCCTTGAGTCGCCAACCATAAACGACAATCATGCGAGAGTGACACAAAGATGTGCCCAGACCAGATTCTAGGCTTGAGGCAAGTCGTAGTATACATCGGCCTCATGGCTACTGGAATGAGTTCGAAGTTTGACAAACCCCACGACAGCAGACTGTCGACTCGTGCCTGGCCCCACCCACTTTGGGCGGGACGGGGGTTCACCTGCAGGGTTCACCCAGCCCCCTCCTACGATAGTACGAGAAGGCACTTATCGCCTACTTCCATTGGCCTACCGCGTGCTAGAGTGGAGTCATTGCCGCCTTTTGGACCCAGCCTGGCGAAGAAAAAAATTCGAAAAGTTTCGCTTGTTACTTCAGTTGGTTCGCCCAATGCCTACCGAGCCTCAACTTTTCCCTTTCACAGCGGCTGCTTTCGAGTTCTTGATATATTCTCTATAAATTCCATCGCGGGCCCTTGTTTCGCTCGTGCCAGAACTGTCACTCCTCCATACTCACTTGTGTCTTTTGTCTACTCCAATCAGTAATCTGCGGCCTTACTTCGTCAACATGTCTGCTATTCCAGGCCCTGTTTACGGCCTCGAGGTCCCGCCTGGCGAGGTCTTGATTCCGGCCTCGATGGATTTTCCGGCCTCGGTCAGTGCCCTTTTCTCGGAATTTGTCAAGAATTGTTCCCAGGCGCGACTATCAATCTACGACACTAATGTTATGACGCTGACATCTTGTCTTCTAGTTTCGCATTACCATGGCCGCTCTCGACCCGACTGAAGAAATTGAAGAAGATGAAGACGGTGACGGTCCCGCCGTTCCTCGCTCGACTCTGCGACTCATCAAAAGGACGTTCCCTGGCCTTGGCGATGATGACGACGAGATTGACGATCCGTACATGAAGGCTCTCCTTGGATCGGACGACGAGGATGAGGATGAAGAAGAGGTCAATGGAGGACCCAGTGATCCTGCCAAGGTTAAGAAACAGAAGCAGGCTGCTGCCATCAAGGCGCTTCTCGAGGCTACGCAGGACGAAAATGATGACGAGGACGAAGCTATGCAAGATGCTAAAACCAACGGTGTCAAGAGCAAGAATAAGAGCAAAGCCAATGGGAAGCAAAAAGTCAAGGGCAAGGGCAAGGCCAAGGCCGAAGAGGAAGAGGAGGAAGAAGAAGAAGACGACGATGAAGACGAGGACGAAGACGAAGACGAAGACGACGACGACGAAAGTTTCGAGGGCGAGGACCTTGAAAATTTTGTCGTCTGTACTCTTGACACTGAGAGGGTAGGTGTTCCTCCTGAAACACGTCATGTTTGTTTACAAAATGTTGATATTGATATGTGGTTTAGAATTACCAGCAGCCGCTTGACATCACCGTCAATCACGGTGAAAAAGTTTTCTTTGTCGTTACCGGCAGCCACACTGTCTATCTTACCGGCAACTACGTTATGCACGGCGACGAAATGGACAGCGATGATGACGAAGACGAATATGACTTCGACCCTGAATCGGTGGACTACATTATGGGGGAGGATGACAGCGAGGACGAAAGCGACGAGCTCGATGATGTCGATGATCCTCGAATCACAGAGGTCGATTCTGAAGAAGATGAGGCTCCTAAGCTCGTAGAAACCAAGAAAGGCAAGAACAAGCGGGCGGCAGAAGAAACCGAGGGGCTTGATGAGATGATCGCAAAGGCCACAAACTCCAAAAAACAACAGAAGAAGCTGAAAAACAACAAAGGCGAGGCTGTAGCCACTGAAGATAGCAAAAAGGACAAGAAGGTGCAATTTGCCAAGAACCTTGAGCAAGGCCCCACGGGCTCTGGCAAGCAAGCTGGCAAGGCCACCGCGGGTGTCAAAGTCGTTCAAGGTGTCACTGTTGATGATCGAACTATCGGGAAAGGTCGAACCGCAAAGTCTGGAGACACGGTCGGCGTCAGATATATTGGCAAGCTGAGCAACGGCCAGCAATTCGATGGTGGGTATCTCTTTGCCTAATTCCAAGACGAACGTGCTAACATGTTAATGCAGCCAACAAGAAAGGAAAGCCATTCTCCTTTAAGGTCGGCAAAGGTGAGGTCATCAAGGGCTGGGACATTGGTGTCGTCGGCATGGCCATCGGCGGTGAGCGACGCCTTACCATTCCCGCTAATCTGGGATACGGCTCTCGAGGCATGCCTGGCATCCCTGCCAACAGTCAACTGACCTTTGATGTCAAACTATTGGAAATCAAATAAGTCAGCTTTGTGCTGGGACTGATTGATACAATTTGTACGAATCATATCTTGTTTTTGCATGTCAGAATGACATCAGTGAGGAAGAAAAGAAAGATGTCAATTGTGAAACTCTTTAAGCGGTGTTTCATCCTGTTCCAGACTCTGGGAGCTGAACTCATATAGCTTGGGATACAGGAGACATTTCAACAAGAGAGGCCACGCCGAGACTTGCGCCCCTGATGGTCTGCCGCGTCGAGACGGGTTGGCACGAGGACGGCTCTGAGAGTCACTGTCTGGGTATACTGCCGTCCTGAGAAGCGTTCTTACTATGAGGCATAAGTAATAAATCAAGTTATTCTTTTGTTTATCACCAAAATGCCTCAATTTCAAGCTGTGGCCTACCAGAAACCTCCCGAGCCAATGGTGGCGAAATTGCGGAAAGAGCTAACGTAAAGGTACCGGCATACTTGCCCTCCCTAGGAATATGAGCAGTGCGCTGCAGTGCAATTGATCGACCAAGCCTACTCTCCCTTCCCTTCCTCTGTATTTCCACTAGTGTTCCAGCCGTATGCATATAAACCCCAGAGTCGTGCTTCGGGTCTGATCAACATTTTTCTTCACAGACGGCACAGCACGCGAGCTCGCAGGGCGTGGAGTCCGGCATATCCTTTTCATGTCTAATCTCCGTTTTCGCCTAGCCTACGTCGTCTCAAGCTTGACCCGGTCACTGTAGGGGACTGCTTGTTGTTTCGAGTGGACATCCTAACTTCTCGAGACCATGCGACAAAAGCTCCTCAACAAGCGAAGCAGTTGTCCAGGTCTGGATCCAGTCACCCGACAACCCTCGGCAGCTCGCCCAAGAGCAGATGACAAGAGGGAGTACGAACTTATGAAGCCCGTTCTTTTGAAAAGTCAGTCTGGCAGTCTCAGGGTTTTGTCCGAAATTCGCGGCGCCATCCGTGCCATCAAGCGGACCCCGTACACTTGTGAGTTCATGACGTTCAAGTTAGACTGCAATTCATAGTGACCATGACAAAGTGGGCTCTGATGGGCCAGCTGTCGATGGATGGAATGAAGGGCATTTGTCGGCGGCGAACGTGGACCAGAGGCACTTCGATGGAGGGGTGAAGCAAGTGTCTGCTCAGACTATGGTGCGAGAGCCGACAGGCCTTGCAAAGCGACTTTGTTTAGAAAATGTCTGTGCACCGTCCGACGCTACGGTGGTTTTACGAGGGGATACTTTCTGGCGACGGACATCTCTTCCCATTCTGCCTAGTTCCCCAGCTAAGGCAATAGGTAATGCTCTCAGCTCCATCTCGTCGCATGGAACGGACAAGTCTTCAGCAGCAGGTAACGACTCGACACGTACAACGTCGATAGACTCGAAAATTTCGGAGTCCATGTCCGCAAAGTCCAGTCCGAAGCGACGTCGCAGTCGAAGGCATCCATGGTCCAAGTCGAGCCCCGATGGAGGCACTCTGCAGACTATTGATGAAGGATCCCATCAACCTCAGCCCACGATAAATACTGTTGAGAGGGCATCGGCCGCCAAGGTGTACTTGGAAACGCACTTCAACGCTATCCTCAACAAGTCAAGTTCGCGAAATGCCCGCCTGCAATACCTAGAGGCACAGCTCTATTACAGTCCTCATCTGAATACAGAAGAGAAGGACCTCATCAGACGGTCTTTCTACTTTCAAGAGTCATGCCATTCTCGAGAGATGCGCGCCATCAAGGTCAGATCCTTGCTGTCCTTGACCGATGATCAGCACTCCCAGGCAGATCGATATGACTGCCTGAAAATCCTGGGACGTGGGAGCTTTGGAGTGGTGAAGCTAGTTCGCGAGAAGGCGGACAATGCACATGCTTACCCCGAACAAGTCTTTGCCATGAAGGTCATTCGCAAGTCAGAGATGATTCGGAGTTGTCAGGAAGGCCACCTGCGAGCAGAAAGGGACGTCTTGGTCGCATCGGAAGGATCTGATTGGTAAGCGTGACGCATCAAGATCGAGTTCCAATCTGGACTTTGGTCGGCTGGCTTACTCCAACTAATAGGATTGTGCCGTTGGTGACAAGCTTCGAAGACCTCACTAGCCTATATCTGGTGATGGAGTATATGCCCGGCGGCGACTTCCTCGGCCTTTTGATACGAGAAAATATCTTGCATGAATCAGTTGCCAGATTTTACGTGGCAGAAATGATTCTTGCCGTGGAAGAGGCGCATCGACTCAGATTCATCCATCGTGACATTAAGCCCGATAATTTCCTGATATCGGCTACAGGACATCTCAAAATATCGGATTTTGGGCTAGCGTTCGATGGCCACTGGTCTCATGACGCGACATATCATAGCTGTCAAAGGTACTCGTTGCTGGGCAAGCTCGGAATACGCGTCGATGGAGATGCGGATGACCAAAAGAAGACGGCCAATATCAGCTCACAAATCCCTTGGCTGCAGGCCATGAAATACATACTGGATCGGCATGAGAGAAAGCGCGTCGAGAATGACGATTTGCCGAGGCTATTGAACTAGAGGAATAGATGCGGCAACCGTGTGGCGGCACATTCAGTCGTCGGCACCAGTCAGTACATGGCACCCGAAGTCATTGGGGCTTGTCGAGGCGAAGAATACGACGGGAGATGCGATTAGTAGAGCATTGGCATTATCCTTTTTGAATGTCTGTATGGCCACACACCGTTCTTTGCCGACAATGGTCGAAAACAAACCAAGTCCAACATTCTGGTAAGTTGCGTGCTTGCCTTCTCGGGGCAACAGCAGCGTCTTGTCTAAAGGAAAGTGATACAGGATCATAAAAAACTATTTGCTTTCCCACAGCAGCCGCTTATCAGCGACAAGTGCAAAGACCTGATCTTGCGATTGGTCCAGGACAAAGAGAAGAGACTGTGCTCTCGGCGCTATCAAATGAAGGACGGATTCCGAGTGGACAATATAGGGAGACATGCCGACGTGTTTAGAAGACATGTGTTCCCGGATGATGCTGAGGACATCAAAGCCCATCGTTGGTTCAAGAATTTCCCCTGGGACCGTATCAACGCAATCAGCCCACCGTTTGTACCCCGTATCACCAGCGTCGATGATACCCATTACTTTGAGGAATCCGATGCCTTGACCGAGACCATGGCCTCGTATGAATCCGATGTTGCCGAGACCAAGCTTGAAGACGTCCTCGAAAGGCTGCAGGCGTGCCGGCGAGCCGTTCGCGAACTGGCGAATGATTTGCTCGCGAGTCCCCGGGATTCTACGGGACTTCGAAGTGCGGATCGAAGAATCGACAAGGCAGTTCACATGACATCTCAAGAAAGAAAGATGTTGAAGGCCATTCTTCGCGTACACGGAAAACGAGAGCGAAAAAGGCCAAGAGATATACTCCTGCGGGACGCGAATACCAAGATGGTAGCCATGAAGGTGCGGAAGAAGACGGCTTTTAGGGGTTACACGTGGAGTCGAATGCGCCCAGGAGGATATATGACACCCAGTCTGGCGCTGCATGAGGGCATGAAGGTTTGAATGCAGCTTGAGAGACTTTGCGGCGATTCAGACAAGTTTGCAAACGAGGTCACCAGCGAGGCGCCAAATATGATACGGAGGAGAGGCGCCGAACCCAAAGAAACAGATACAGCCTTTCAAAGTATGGTCTCTGAGGCAAGAAAAAAGTTAGACTTAGTACATTATACATTATTTCCATGCCTATGTGTCCGCATGTCTCTTACTAAGTTGGGCCATTGGAAAGCGCCGCTGCTGCTCTTGCATTCTGGATTTCCCATTCAAATTCCTTGAGACCCCTGATTTCGCGGGAGAAGAAGAGCAATGCAAGGAGGCCATCGAGGACGCCGGCGGTCAAGCCCAAGCTGGCCAGCAAGGTGAGGAGAAAAGTCACAAAGCTACGGGGGGAGAACCATACGGCAATAAGGCAGCCCAGCCAGATGAAGAGCGAAGCGTAAAAGTGAATGGCTCGCCAACGGCGCTGTTTTCTCTCCCGGGCCGTGTACTTGTGTGTCATGGCCAGCATCTCATCATAGTCGGAAAGGGTCAGGCTGTTTGTGTGTGTCTGGTTGTAAGCCAACTGGGCGTCGAGCGCATTCCCACGGCCGGAGCCGGATAATGTGTGGCGCTGAAGCGTGGCACGAACGGCGAAGTGATCCGACAGGGAACAGTTCAGCGTGGGATGACGACCGGTCAACTCGACCGCGACGGACTTGACGATCCAGCCCTGGCCGGACGAGACGTCGCCGGTGGAGGCGAAGACGTAGTCGATGCGTTTGCCGCGGGGGTCTTTGGTGTCCGGGTCGACGGGGCAGGGGTGGGCGGCCAGCTTCTTCTGCTGGTGTTTGGGCCAGCGCCACGTGTTGTAGACAGTGTCGCTGGCTGCTCCGTTGACGAGGAGGTTGTGCTCGGCGCTGGGGACGGAGAGGCCGCGGGCTTTCTCGTCGGGGTGGTCCGAGGGGCCGATGGAGCTGTCGGGGTGCAGGACGCGCCATGTGTCGCGGATGGGGGAGAGGGATGTGATGATGCGGTGGGGGAGCGAGAGGGGCGTCATGTTGAAGTCGCCGAGGGCGACGACGAGGTGGCCTTTTGAAGTGGCGCGGCGGAGGAGCTTGGCGATTTCCCAGGCTTGAGAGGTGCGGTGGCAGAGGTAGGAGTCGTGAGGGCCGCTTTCATAGGGGGCGTGTGTCTTTTCCGCCTGTTAGAGACGGGGGGTTTCTTCTTTCATTTTATTTCACATGGGATGGATGATGGGGTCATGGTAGACCATGTACGCTGGTGTCACTGGATTGCTTTGACGAGCTGGTGTGGTCGCCGTAGCTGCATCTCACGCTTACGGAGGAGCGGTGATGGATGACTTACATGAGTGTTGAAGACGTCAATGACGTCGCTCTCCGCAGGCCCGTACCGCACAGTGGCGGCAGCAACGCCCTTCCCGACGTACCAGTCTCCCCTCCAAAAGGCAGTAGGCCGTCCATTGAGTGTGTAGGGGAACATGAAGCTCTCCTCGATGGGCCAGCAGCTCAGGATGGCCAGGCCGCCGCCAAAGGCGCCGCTGTGGTAGAACTTGCCATGGGGCAGCAGGTGAGCGGTCGCGTCGCGGATGGCGCGATAGTCATCCTGGACCCAGCACTCCTGCAGACACACGATGTTGGGAACCGGCTTCAGTGCAGCTATCTGCCTGCCAATCTCGGCGAGGCGAGGGGTGCGCAGCGCGGATATGTGCAGGAGGCCCCAGCAGTTGAGGCTGAGCAGGGTGATGTCGGACGGGGATAGGGCACCGGGCGTGGGCTTGGGCGTTTCATGACGGGCCATCGGAGCTGAGATCGGTCTCGGGGAAGCGAGCCGGACTGGTGCAACGGCAACGTAATCAAAGTCATGATGAGTGTGCAAGCGTCAAATGAGATGGGATGATGTCTAGAGGTCAGCCAAACGCAAGCACGTGATTTGGCTTGATTCGATTTTTGTCCCTTGGGTCCGTAGAGTTCCTCGGGAGAAGGGGAAGGCAGCGTGCAAGGCGTGCCTGCCGAATTGGGGATGGGGCCTTGGCTGGATGAAGTGAGACGAGCACTAAGAAAATTGAACGAGCGGTCATATCGGTCGTAATTCGGGTTCTCACTTGCAGGCGATGGATGATGCATGCTTTTCTGACAGACTGCATCATCAGATGAGACTTGGGATCCGAGTCTGACAATTTCATTTTTCATTTTTCATTTTTTCATTGTTTTATTTTTATTGTTATTTTTATTTTTTTTATTTTTTTTTGCGTTTTTGGGCTGCGAACTTTACTTCCTTGCCACGCCCAAGAGGAGTCGTGTGCATACCGGCCGGGATGGGGGGGTTTTGACTTTTTGACGGCGACATCACACAGTTTGCCCTCATTGGCCATTCGTGCATTGTATGTCGGTCCAGGAACTCATGCCACCATGGACCGAGGACGGAGTTCTGAGTGTCCCAGCTTGACCGCTTCACCTCCGAGGTCGGAGGCCAGGCGAGCAAACAACCAAACAGCAGCACGACACATCCATACAAAGCAAGAAAGAAAAAGACTGTGACTGCCCGGGATCCTGCATAAGTATGCACTCATTTTCAAGGAGGAAGGAGGTTTATTCGGTCGTTCGGAACAAGTTGGAACGCCACGCGTTGGCATCCATCCCCTTTTCTTCTCATCCTAGACATGCGAGTTCAGTTGGGGGCCGCTGATGGCCCGCCCACAGGTCGAAAGAAGCAAACCAACGCCGACTACACAGATGATGATGATGCTGGCATTGAGCACTGAACTTGGATAGGTGTCCGAGGCTTTTCGGCCCCCTCTCACCCCCTTCCCGATCCTGCCCCCCCGTCATCGCGCATTTGTCGCTCGCTGGGCCATTCACTCTCTCTTTCGTCTGGCTCGGGATTTCCAGGGGTTTTTCTTTTTCAACTACGCTTGGGGGCCGGCCGATTGGTTTGCGTCGGTCGCTGATGCCTGCCCGCTTGGTTAAATGGGAGGGCGCGTGGTGGTGGTGGATTTCACTCTCGTTTGTCTTTTAATCTTCCATCTTCTCTCGCTCACTTTTCTCATGCGTGATCCTCACCTCGTTCCGCGTTCTTTGCCTCTTTGTCTCTTAGCCTATGCCAGCACCGACCGACATCTTGCAGCAAACTTTCTTACCTGGTCAAGCTGCGATTCCAGTGACGTCTTAGCAACGACCCACACCCGCCATTTCCTGGCACAAAAATTCCCGAGGCAAAAGACGGAAATATCAAGTACACAGGGCGTCACAAAAGGGGATAAAGCTCCAAGAAAACAGAAAAAAAAGAAGACATGAATCACATCATAAAACAAGCTCCTATTTCTCAGGAGCTCATCCAGGTGGCCACTCTGCGCTTCCCGTCAAACGACGACGACCACAACGCAGATGCGCCTCCATCGTCGTTCGCTCCCGTCTGCCAGAAGCTGCATGCCATCCCCGGCGTCGTATCCAGCTACCTCGGACGACAGCTCGAGCACCACGACACCTGGACCTGGATCATCCGATGGGCCTCGCCCGCCGCCCACGACGCCTACCTCGCATCCCCGAGCTTCACCAGCTGGCTCGTCTCCCTGCGCGCTGTCGTGCAGTCGTACATTTTCTGGAAGGCCCTCGTGCGCGGCAGTCTGAGCGCGGCGCTCAACGCCCCCTGCACCGAGGTCTTCACTGCCTACGGCGCCTCGGACGACTTTCTCGAGTTTCGCATGAAACCGTTCGTCGACAACGTGGATGCCGCTTGTCTCCCCGGCCATCATGGCTCCTTCTACGGCCAGTACGACGTGCAGATGCATCACCTCCCGGCGGACAGGCCCGTGGGCAACACCGTCAGCGTCATCATGGGCTGGGACAGCAAGGAGGCGCATCAGGCCCAGCGCGGCGAGGGCAAAGGTGCGTTGCATTCGACGGCCCAGTTCCTGGCGCACGCGAACTGACCCTTTTCGCGTCTGTAGTCATTGACGCCCACATACACCACGTCCGACAAGACAGGAAATCGACCGACATGGTCAGTTGTCCTTTGTTGTGCAGAGTTGTCTCCATCACGCTGGCTAACGTCCTCCTCAGTATCACGTCAAACTACGGAAGCTTCTCTTTGAATAGTGGTCGGGTTGGCACGTGGCCCCTGACTGGGACAACCTACTCTTCTCATCGCTCTTTATTAGACAGCATGTTTTCTGGCTTCCTCAGCGTTCACGATTGAAACTTTGCTTGGAAAAGCGCCTCGTCGCATCGAAGCTTGGCAGCGAGCCAAAGTCGCTTCGCCGACTACAGGAACGCAGCCATACATTACCACTTGTCTCTTTCTCCACACATGCGTCGACTCTCGTGCATGACGTGATGCACCGTCACGCAACGGACCGCATTCACGTGAGCTGTTTCTCGGAACGTGTTGTCTCTCTTGTGCACTCCATACACTAGCCGCCGATATACTCCCATGCAGAAAGAAACGGGGGAAAAAAAAAATACCCGATTAGAGAAACAAAAGGAGAAAGAGTCTTCTGTCATAGATACCCCGGCTTACCATCATGCTTGGTCCCCGGCCTCCCAAGATGGCCATAGACTGCTTTCCTCAAGCTATAGCTACAGACGAGCCGTAGGCTTCCCCATTTTCGCCAACATCAAGCACTCGCGCGACGCTTGGCGCGATGCAACACACGACGCTAAGCGCGATGCTTTTCGGATTCTGACCAACATGTTAATACGGCTGGCCCGCTAAAGGCGAGACTTGACGCGCAATGGGTTAGGCTCACCAAGTCTAGAGTAGAGCATGTACAGAGCTATGCGGTTGCACTCCTCCGTGCCCGTTACGGTAACGAGGCGTTCGTTATTGTTGTCTTGCGGCTCGTTGATCTTGATGACGCTGCCGCTCATTTGGCGAATTTCGTTAATTTTCATCCCTCCCTTGCCGATGATGGCGCCGACCATGTCGTTGGGGATGTAGATCTGCTGCGTCAGGGGACCGCCGGCCATTCCCGTGTGCATTGGCTGTGCTTGGGGACCGCCGTGAGGTTGGCCAACGTGAGGGGGCATGTGCGCCTGGGCGTGAGGCGCTCCGCCGTAGGCTGCTGGCTGGCCTCCGTACTGCACAGCCATGGCTGGGTTCGGGGCCGCCGCGCCATGGGGGTAGTGAGAAGGCGGATACGCAGCCGGCGACATGTGGTGAGGTCGACGCTCCTGGTGACGTCCGTAGTGTTCGGGCCGGCCGTAATGGCCAGCTGCCGGTTGCGGCGAGTAGGGCACGACTTGCATGCCGCCGGGGATTGAGCCTGCTGCGGCACCGCTGCGAGTCGCGTACGCCGAGGCGGCAGGTCCGCCGAAACGCTCGTTGAGCTGCTCCAGGAGAGTGCTGCTGACGTAGTATGTCGCAATATGTACGGCATCAGCAACGCCCATGACGACGAGGGATCGTTCGCTCGACATGGGGAGACATGAGTCGGAGGCATTCAAACGCGCGCCAGAGGCATCTTGGATTTCTTTGATCCTTGCGCCGCCCTTACCGATGATGGATCCAATGAGTATGTGGGGGATCAGCAGGCGCAGAGGATACGTCTTGGAAGACGCAGTCGAAGCTTCGCCAAGAGGCTCGTTGTTGAGTGTACGAATGATCAAACCGAAAGCCTATGAAAGCCACGGGTCAGTCTTTATTGGGCAACGCAAGCATAGAGTCAAAGTTGGACAGAACAGAACAAGAGGCAAACAGACCTTGGCGACAGCATCCACTATTCCACTGACGGTCAGGATACGCTCAACGGCACCTTTCTGGTAGTCGCTGACGGTGCATTTGGCATTCGACAGTTTCCTGATGCTGGATACGTTTTCGCCGCCCTTGCCGATGACTGTGGCAGCCTCAGGACTCGAGATGACGGCGCGAACATGGATCCAGGATGTCTCGTCGTGCGCGGCTGCTGAGTTGACGGCGCTATCAGATGGTGCGGCCATGATGGATGAATCCGCGACTTTGATGCTGTTCGCGGCGTCTGTTGGCGCCAAATCCGCTTGCTCAGTCTTGACACCATTGGCCTCGTCTCTCCCATTCTTGTCGAGGGCATCGAGGGTGGTGTCGCTAGCTTCAGTCTCCTCGTCGTGTTTTATGATTTTGTCGAGGGCCGGTCGCTTGGCATCAGGCTGATCCGCGGCGCGAGGTGAGGAGGCCTCCTCGAGGGAGCGCTTAGTCGATGTGGGTTGAGGCGGTGAGGCAGACATTGTTGTCCTTTTTTGCCTTTGATAATTTCTTGAACTCGAATCTTTGCTCTCTTCAGTTCCGAAAATGCGATGAGATGCAAGTCACAAACACCTGATCCTTGGCTGGTGCCTTGGCCGTCAGGTTTGGCAGGAACACAAGAGATTGCGGATAGTCAAGATTTTCTCGTATATTGAAACGCCTATCTACACACAGGGGTTTTCAAAGGAAAACGTGCTGGTGTAGTGACGCGTTCGCTGGGATCGAGTAACGTTCTGTGATGCTCGGGATATGACTGGATGGTGCTGCTTGGGTCGTGGAGGGCGCGGGCCAGAAGTGAGGACAAGGAGAACGGGCTGATGGTTTGCGCAGGAGTATTCTCAAAGAGGGCTCGTGTCCTTTTGTGCTGCTGGGCGGAAGAGATCTGGTCTGGATGGTACAAGAGTCTGTTGGAGTGCCAAGACGTGTCCGAGACAACAAGATACTTTCCAGACGACCGTGGTGATATCAAAAAAGGGGGAAGCGACGAGATGGATGCGATAATGATGAAGATTGACTCGGTGTGACTTCTTGACGGTTGAAAGGTGACAAGGAGGTGATGCGATCGAGCACTGGGAACGACAACTTTTCGCAACGGAAGCAGGAGGCAAGCTTTGCAGCTCACGCCAAACCTTTGCAAACGCTTGGGAAGCGTCGGCACGATGGATGGTCGTCGATGGATGGTCGTCGATGGATGTTGCGACACGGCCTTGGGTCTCGTGATCAAAGCTCCTACGACACGACCGATTTTGCAGCAGTCCTGTTCGACTCGCCCCGGGATCTGGTGATGTGACGGACGCGAGGAGACGGTCTTAGTGAGACTGAGATCCGAAGAAATCTGGTCCAAGCTCAACAAGCACCGCGAGACACCAATGAGATTGGATTTGCAAGCTGCGCACGCTGGATATGGAGCTCCTTTGCCGTCGTAAGAAATTGTTGTTGGCTTTGTTGAAGAAGCCCGAAGAGGAAGGGAAAAATGGCGACCAGGTAGGTCCACCTCTGCCCGACCGAGCCCCACTCTAAGAGTAGGTCACGTGCCGTGCACTCCATGGGGAGGGAGGGACCGGCACCGACCTTCAAGTGATGGGATTAACGGGAAGGCGCAAGAAGGAAAACATGAATCATTCACAGAAAGAAACATAGATCCAGACCTGCAGTTTCACCTCCAGGTCATTGTCCAACATGAAGCTCCAGGGTCGCACTCGCACACGTGAGCATACCGCGCAAGTTCTTTTTCCAGCGATTCTACGAATATAAAGGCCGCCTTTTTGATTGTCCTATTGTCCTTGCCCCCCATCGCGTCGCGAGAGAGGGATGCAGAACGGTTCTCACGTCATTCAGATGTCCACGCACGACCTGGGCCGCTTCTTTGTTGCTCGACAACCAACCCTTTCCCTCCAACTAGCTTTGACATGGACAACGACGCTTCGCGCGCTTCGGAAGCCGACGTCTACGCGGCCAGCCTCGACTTCACATTGAAGGAGCTACAGCGCAAGGTCCGCGACTATGAAGCTGAGATCGCACAGGTATCGTTGTCAACTGCTTCACTATGAAACTTTCTCCTACTTCCCGATTTCTCCATCTAAACACGAGACATGCCTCTAGATTCGATCGAGCCAAGCGACCACCCAGCCGCCATTCTCAGCCGAGGACCAAGCCATCGTCATCAAAGAAGCACTTATGAGCACCAATGCATCAGCACCCTTTCTCCCCTTTTCAGGCTCCGTGCTACCAGCCCTTCTAGCGCTCCGGCGCGCGCACCAAACTATCTCCGAGTCCCGAGCGTATCTTGAGTCCCAATCAGACCAGGAACGCAAACAACTCGAATGGGACAGGAACAACCTCCGCGATCAGCGTCTCCTGACCAACGCCCTTGAAGGACGCATAGCTTCGCTGCGGGAAGAAGTGCGCTCCAAGGCGGAGATGAGGCCCGAGGACAGCGCACGCGAAAAGATGGAAGAGCTGCGTGACAAAAAAAGGGAGTACGACAGGGAGACGCGGAGACTGATGGCCACGTTGCGGGATTTCACGGACACTCAACTCGCCGGCATGTTGGCGGCGGAGGAGCTGGGAGGCCCAGTGGTCGGAGACGTCATGGAAGTTGATCCAGACGAGCTTGCCGCTGGGTTTGACGCACAGGGCAAGACGAACAGGCCCAAAAATAATGGCGACGGACGGCAACGGCGGATTGACGATATTTGGGGGTCGAGGCGGCAGCAGCAAAACGCTCGTCCTGACGGCGACGAGGAGATCGCCACGGCAGGCCGAGAGATGCGGGAACTGCTCGAGGAGCTTTTAAACAGGCTGGGAGAAGCGAGGGGAGACAATTCAGCGTCGTACGTGGTGCTCGAGAGGGAGTCGGCAGCGGCAAGATTCCTGGTCCGATCCAAAGTGGCACAGTTTCACCCGAAAGACGCCAACAGGTTGAGACTGATTGATTTCGGTAGAGAATTGGAGAATTAAATGTCCGAAGTAGCTAGGTGTGCCTGAATTCACATGGCAGCACGACTGCATGGCTATTGTGTTTTCATGTCTTTTCCTTTCCTTCCCTTCCTTTCAATCTCCCGGTGCCTTAAATCATCTTCTTATTCATTCAGATGGACAAAATTACAGCGCAGCGTGGCCTGGTGGTCCACCTTTCATACCGCAAGTGCCAGCATGTTCTGTCTTTCCCCTTTCAATTGCAAAGTCACCACTCAATCGGCTTGGCCAAATCCATCACTTCAAGCACCGACCTGCCCCTGGCTTTATCAGCCTTATCGGCATTCCACGAGCCCTTGGCGCCTTTTTTCATCCGGCGAGCTGCTCGGGCCTTGGCCCAATCGTCGGCGCGCCATCGCTCCTCCGCAAAGTCATTCAGTCGCGTGTATGCCAACTCGAGCTCCCTGTCACGGACCTTGAAGTGGCTCGGGATCTCGTCGGCTAGCCCGTTCATGTCGTAGTAGACGAAGCAGCTCTCCCACCAGGCGTCACCGCGGATGGCGTGTCGCAGTGCGCAGCCGGGGCAGGTTCTCTTTACAATCCTGGGTGACTCGCCTGGTCTCGAGGCGGGGTCTTTGGCGTGCGCACATGGTGCGTCCCGCGACGATTTGTCGTCTCCCCAAGGTGCTGGGTGAGTCTCGTCCTCCGGCGGCGAGGCGGGCCGCTGCAGGTCTCGACCAGGTCTCGGCTTTCTTTCAGATGGAGCGCCCGTGGCAAGTCCGTTAGCATGAGACGCTACGTCGCCGTGGTCGACTCGTCTGGACCTGTGACTGATGACGGATGTTGGCCTGCTGGCCAATCTCTTCTCTGTGCCCTCCTTGGGTGCTCGATAGATCTCGTCCCCCAACGAAGAGGGATGCCGCTGCAGGTCTCGATCGGGTCTCAGAATCCTTTCAGACGGAGGGGCCTTGGCGAGTCCGTTAGCGGGAGATGCTGCGTTGCCGTTGCCGTTGCCGTTGCTAACATGTCTGGATTTGAGAATATTGGAAGACGTTGACGTATTGTCAGGTGAGAAGTAGCTCGTTGCTTGACCGGCGTCCACCGCGATCGTCTCGTCGGAGGGCGTAGAACAGTCTCTGTCAATGCGAGCAGACAGTGGCGCATCACCATTAGATGACGGCACAGAGCGGTCCAGCTCGCGGTTCACGTTCTTATTCGGACGAGTGTCTTCCTCTTCACGCAACCTGCACTTGAAGTCCTCAACGATTTCCAGCACAGAGGCTGCTACTTTACCAGTTGACTTGCGCTGCAAAGACTCGGCAAAGGTCGCGTCCAGTCTCTGCAGAGCCCGCACAAGCTCCTTGACGGCCGTACCCTCGTCGAATCGCGAGCCCTTGAAACGATGCAGGTTCACAGTCGCCAGAGCAACAGCCTCGATGAAGGCGTTCTTGTCAGCCACCGGGCCCGTGTCGCTGACGTTGCTGAAAAAAGCCCTCAGCGCGGCCGACGCCAGATCTCGTTCCGGAGGGGGCTGTATCCTCGCCTTGAAGCATTGTATCACAGCTCGGGGCGTCGTAGCCCCATCCAGCCCCAGATACGCCTTGTACCTGTCACAGATGGTCTTGTGCATCGTGACAAGCAGCTGTTGAACATGAGCCGCAGTGGTGTTGTAACCCTTCAGCTCCTCGAAGTAGCGCGCCGCTTCCATACGGTACTTTTCGTACTGGATGTCGTATTCACGCAGCACGAGCAGCTGATCGTGTCTTTCCTGCTCCACGCGCAGCTCGAACACTCTGTCGGATTCATATTCCTTTCGTGCTGGAAAACCCCCCAACCTCGGACGGATGGGCACCGCTGGCTCCTGGGGCTTCACAGGCTCATCACTGGTGGTAGGGTCGACGTAGACCCAAATTTGCTGAGCTGTGGAAATAGAGACAATGCTGTCGTACCAGCTTACCCAGTCCGTGCGATCCCTGAGGAACGGAATGGGCTTGAAGGAGCCGTTCGCGGTGGCAATGTTGACGTGCTCCATCATCGACTTTTATTTTGGGGCGTTGTGTGTTTATCCGCCTTTTCTGTTGTCCGCTCGCTTCCTCCTTCGACCGTGCAAGTCAGGGGGGGAAAGCTCTGGTGCCGGTCCGATATTGTAGACCGACCGAATGCTTTGACAGATGGCAGAGCTGTCAATCTGGCAGAGTGTCGATCCCAGAAATAAAGTCAATACTAAACCTCGAATATTAATATGAGACATCTCTTGTCAAAACACACAAGACTTTTTCTTTTCTTTTTTCATTTCCCCTTAGTTTTTCCCCCTGCCCGTTCCCGAGATCCAGCAAACCAATGCTTTATCGATAAACTGCCGGCCCGCCAGCCTTATGCCGCCTTAGCCTTCATTAAGCTCGGGACCTGCATTAGTCCGAGCTACCGCGTCGCGTCTCACCCTCCTCCCGCGCTGCACTTAACGCGTCCGCTGCTCTTCACGATTCCATCGCGTTTGGCCCTTCCACCATGTCTGCTCCCGCCCCGACCTCACCGCCAGCCAAGCGAATCAAGACCGACATGTCGCCCCCTCTCCAAGTCAAGAAGCTCTCCGAAAAAGGACGGCTGCCAACACGCGGCAGTGCCTTTGCAGCCGGCTACGACGTGTACGCCGCCAGGGACACGGTCGTGCCCGCGAGGGGAAAAGTCCTCGTCGACACGGATATCAGCATCGCTGTGCCCGCCGGAACATGTACGTGTGGCCTTGTGGGATCAATGGGGATGGACCGCGAAAGAGAAACTGACGCCGCGCAGATGGCAGAGTGGCGCCGCGGTCGGGCCTGGCGTCGAAACACTTCATTGATACGGGCGCGGGCGTCATTGACGCTGATTATCGCGGCCCGCTGAAGATCTTGCTGTTTAACCATGCGGAAACGGATTTCGACGTCAAAGAGGGGGATCGGGTTGCGCAGCTCGTTATTGAGCGCATTTATACGCCCGAGGTGGTGGAAGTGCAGGAGCTGGAGGAGACGGTGCGTGGGGAGGGGGGCTTTGGCAGCACGGGCGGCTTTGCTGTGACGGGTGTTTGATTCGGTTTGTGCTGTCGTTTCTCTGAGCTGTGAGAGATGGTGCGAGCGGCAATGGAAGCGGTGGTATGAATTGATGGTCTGCATATGGCTTGATGGAACTGTGATTGCGTTGAATACATTTGCACCATCCCCGCACAGATATCTCAAGTAGCCAGAACGTTTGAGCGGTTGCTCTCCGAGCAGCAAGTAGCAAGCATGGCTTGCGACCAGTACTCGGTCCTCTATAGAGTGCGCAACAGGTGCCATCTAGATCGACTCCGCCTCGCACAAGATATCCGGATTCCTTAGCGCATCCAGATTCTGCACCAGCCGCAGCTCCGCCGCCTTTGACGTGACCTGCTGCTCAACTCCCTTCGCCCTCTCCTCCTCCGTCAGACCTGCCGTCGTCTGGTCCACGACGCTCTGCATGCCCTCCCTCGTTCGGCTCAGCACGCGATGCATACTCGCGAGCACTTTCTCCGCCGCCTTCGCGAGCGGTAGCTCCGACGCCGCCACCGAATCGGCGCTCAGCCAGCTCTTCGTACGCAGGAGGACCGCGTCGTCTTGCACAGCCTCTCGCATCCGCGCTGTCACGAGCGCGCCGAACATGTCGCCCGTGCCGCAGAAGTAGCAGTCTATGGCGGGGAAGATGATCTGGAACAGGCGCGCCCTGCCGGCCGATGTCATGCTGGAGCCAACTACAGACAGCCGCTCCCTCGAGGGCGAAAAGCTCACCGAAGTGATGATGACGTGAGGCACGCCATATTTGTCATGAAGGGCCTGAATGGCCGCTTTTAAGCTCCCCAGATCGTTGATCTTGACGTCAGACAACAGCCTGCCGGTGCGTCAGTCCAATCGGTATGAGAGCGCCGAGGCAGAGGGAGCACAACGTACTCGGCTTCAAACTGGTTCGGCAATATCAAGTCCGCGTGTCGAACGAGCTGCTTGTACGCGGGCACCACGTCCTCGGCGACGTAGATCCTGCCGTTATCGCCCATGACGGGGTCGAGCACCCAGAAGAACGACCCCGGACCACGTCGCGCACCCTTCTCCTTGAGCTCCTTGGCGATTTCGCCGACGGCGACAACGGCCTCCGCGCCAGGAATGTACCCCGAGAGCATCATGTCAAAGTCGTCGAGGTACGACTGCCGTATCCCGCGGTACAGGTCCGTGATTTCCTGCGCTGAGGCCTTTGTGCCCGTCCATTGTCCGTACCCCGTGTGATTGCCTGTTCACGGTCAGTCGCGCCATCTGCGGATTGCGTGTTAGAGAGAAAGGGGGGAAAGCTTACTGAATTGTACCGTATTGAGAGCCGCGACATCATATCCCAGCGATTGCAGAGTGAAGACGGCGATTTTGTTGCCTACGTAGCTAGAGACGCCGTTAGTGGCCTCGTTTTCCCTTCTTTGGTCACTCCTTTTTCTTTCTTCTCGTTCGTCTCGCAACCCGCGCGCGCTGGGGGCCGTCATTACCCCGAAACAACCTGCACATGCACAGTTTAGCGAGACGGAGGCGCTCAACAAGAAGACGTGAGGTGACCTACATGGCTCGCAACGGCAAGCACCCTCGTCGGTTGCTCTGACATTGCTATGAAATGGAGATCTTCCCTCCCGATTCGGATCGGAGAGGAGGGGGGAAAAGAAGTGACCTTCGAAAGAAAACGATCAGGAGCTTTGGAGAGAGGGCAACCTTTGTTTGAAGCTGAATAAGTTGCCGAATGCAGGCAAAGGCGCATGCGTTGCTGACCCCTGCCCCCACATGCAATCATGCTGGGTGGAGTCACCATGATGCTGCCCGTGCGAGGCCGGGTGTCCAAGAAGGGGGGTGTCGAAGCTGAGGGGAACGCAGCTCGTACATACACCAGCAGGTACAGCTAAGATGTTACAAAAGAGACGCAATGCCATTCGTAAATTTCATGCTAGACCGATTGTCGCGAAGGACAACCTCGTCGCAAAGGGAATAAAATGTTTCATTCACTACCACGCGTTCACTTCCACCACCGAACGCACGGCATTGCTAGCCTGAATGCATCCCAACCCGGGAACGCCAGTCACCAAGACAAAAAAAAAACTCAAAAAAATCCAATACAGTCCGTAGTCTGTTTCACAAAACCTGCCTTCTGCCCTCATATCGAGTCTGCCGAAGCCCCCGTAGTCTTGAACGATGCCTTTACTCCTCTTCCCCAATCTGCGCCATGTCAGTAAGAAAGGTCTCAACGGCCCACAGCTTAGTTGTGTGAGAGTAAAATTAGGCTAGGGGGGAGGGGGGGGAGGAGAGGAAAGGAAATGAATATGGCAACACGCAGATGGAACACCAACCTTGGGTGCTAGGTAGAAACGCAGGTAACTACTGCCGCTCAAGTTGTATTCGACCAACAAAGGAACCTCGCTCGACAGACAGATCTTGACCTGGCTCGACAGCGCAGCCGCCTTGCAAAAGTTGACCAGATACTTTAGAGAGAAGGTCAGGGAGACGGGCTCCGTCAGCTCGATGTCCACGTTGAGCTCGGGCTTTTCGACGTTGGTGTGACTTCGCAGGGTGACGGAGGCGTTGCCAATATCACCGGTGCAAGCAAACTTGACCCCGTCTTTGGACGCCTCGATGTTCACTACCGATGGCGACAAAAATACGATTAGCGCAACTGACGGTTCCATTTGCTTGGGTCTCCCGATTTCTTCCAAAAGGGGCCTCTGTAAGCATCTAGAAATGAGAACATACCCGATTCGGACATGGCCGCCAAGTCAGTGCAGATTCTCCGAAATTCCGTTGCCGGCATATCGATAGTGGCAGAGTAGTCAGTCTGCGGGATGCCCAGGTGCTCCTGGTCGATGTCCATGAGCTTCAAGTCATATTCGCTGACTCTGTCGTTATCAGACGTCTCGAACAACAAGTTGAGCACATCAGGCGCATCCTCGGCCTTGAGGGTGACGACGTCCTCGTTCTGGGCAGCACGGAGGACCTTTCCCAGGGACGTCAGGTTCACGCCGAGGGCAATGTTGCGATCGCATCGGAAAGGGGCGAAGCTTTCGGCCTTGAGCAGCATCGACACAAGGGCAACGTGAGAGTTGTCCATGGCCTGAAGGGCGATGCCGGAATCATTGCAGTCGAAATTGCAGTCCTGGACGAGGTCCTTGATGGCGTCGACGACCTTTGGTGGCGTGAGTGTTAAAAGACGGGGTGCGTGAGTGTGCCAGCAATGATGGGGGTCATGTACCTTTTTCAGGACGCTGGCCTGCGAGAGCCGTGCCTCCAACATGTCTAGAAAATACCAAGAGGGGGTTAGCCAAGCCGATGCCTTTGCGATGCATCAAGTCTAAGGAGCCGTGAAGGTTGGAGAGGGAGCGTGCGTGCTGCTCGTACCTGCTTACTGGAAAGGGTAGATTGTTGGAGACTTTTAAAAATGAACAGGTCGCTAAGGGCACGATACAATTGACGGACACACAGCTATGTGTAACGGCAAGAGGGCTCGATGCGTGAACGGAAAACTTGAAAAAAGAGTTGCGTGCTGTTTGTGGGCGCGGGAAGAAAGAAAGCACTTTACACGACGACGCGAGATGTCTCCTTTAAGGGCACTGAACGGAGACGCGTCTTGGTGGGGTTCACGGATGCGCGTCTGCCAGCCGGTGCACTGCGGGCGTGGATGGCACATGCAATCAGTCACATTCGGCGGGCGCTGTCCCTTCTTGTCTGTTGCCCCTTGTCCTAGTGGCTGCATGCGCGTGTCGCAAGCCATCTTTGCAGGGAAACTACCCAAGATGCTTTACCGTTCCAATTGACATGGCCTGTGTGACTTTAAGCACAGGGGGCCGTCTCAATCGATGCTTGACTGCGGAGAATTCACACCAGGAGGCAGACAAAACACCAGTCCTGCGGTCTCCCGTAGCACCACTATGTCAATGATTCACAAATCAATGCACACGCAAAAACCAGAGGCATTCAAGTCGGGCTCTTAGCAAGCCAAATTAAGCACGTTCGAGAACCGCAAGCATTCGTCCAATTCATGCCTCAAATAATCCCCAGATTCAGCCACAAAAAGACAACCATTCGGTCCCAACGCCAGCAGTCCCCATGCGCCACCCTTCCGTTTCCAAGAATCTCACAAAACACGCAGAGCTCACCACACATTCCGATAAACTCCAGGCTCATTAATACAAGCAAAAGAACCGCCGTGTAGTATACAGAAAAGAGATTTTGACAGTGATGAAATTGGAGACGACTCAGCTCGACTGAGGCGCGCTGACCCCGTGTTTGGGCCGCAGGTTGATGACCGTCTCCAGCTCGCGCAGCATGCCTTTCGTGGCGTCCATCTGCTTGCGCGCGTGAGCCTTCTGCTCCCTTTCCTCTCTCATCTTGCTGATCCTTTCTTCTCGGGTCAGCACACTCATAGGCCGTTGTCGCGGTTGCGCCACGGCCTCGAAGATCTCGAGCGCGTTCGAGTCGTTAGTCTCCTGGATGTCAGAGCCGGGCGGAGACTCGTCCAGGAGCGCCTTCAACGCTTCTGCCGGACCGCCCTCACTGACCGCCGTCAAGCCGCTGAGCGAGCTTCGGGGCGACAAGAGCGTGCTCATGGACGACAGTCTCTTTTCGTTACGATCGATCCCTTGCGCGAGGGCCGACTTGCCTTCTTCCCATGCGGACATGAGCTCCTTCAGATCTACGCCAATGGCTTCATACTGCGTCATCAGGCTTGATCCCAACTCAGAAATATTGTTCGAGTCGTCGAGCGCCCGGTCGGACTCTTCCCGCAACAAGTGAAGTTTGGCCTGTAGGCCCCTGATGCCCGTTGACAGCGAATCGAGTTTTCGCAACTGCGAGCGCCAGCGCTCCCTGCCTGGCGTGAGAGGTATCTTTGGGGTGGGAGGTACGGGGAATGCTGTGGCGTTGCTCATGTTAGCTCTTGATCTTTGCATGAAGGCGTTCAGGAACAAAGGACGGAGACCAACATTCCGCCTCGCTGAGGATGTTCTGAAGCCTGTCAAACGCTGCTTTGGTGGAAGCGTTGACGCCTCGCAGTACCTCTACCGCGGTGGTCCAGCGAAGGAGATCAGACCCTTCGCCGTTTGCCTCCAAGGCCAGTAGGGCACAGAGCAGCAGCTTGCGCATCGTGTGGAATCGGGCGGCGAGGATTTTCAGGGTGCGGAGCGACTCGGGGTCCTCAAACTCGGCCTCGCAGTAGCCTTGCAGGGCATCGGAGAGATCCAGATCATTAATGTCATACATGTCATAATACTTTTCGAGCTCGATCTGCTCGGCAAAGCCCCTGATCAGATTTGACATTTGCTTGTAGGCTTGGAGAACGTCGGCGAAGGAATTCTTGAGGGCTTTCCGAAGGCGAACGCACTTGCGCGCCTGGTTGCGATCCTCAAGTCTGCTTATCGGAGGCAAGGGCGCGCTTCTTTGCACACAGAACAGACATTAGCTACAGTACAATGAGTAAGAACCTTCCCGAATGGTCACTTACATTCGATAGCCTCGAGAGACAAGCTCAACCTCCTGGATCAATGAAAATGTAGCCTCTGAGGCGCTGTCAAAATCGTTCGAGTTGGTGACTAGCGTGGCAATCTGCGCCAAGGATTGTTCGCGTCGATGGCGCAGCCATGAACGCTGCATGTATAATCGCCCAAGGAAAGCTGTCGCGATGATCAGAATCAGGAAAAGTGCCAGACGTTTCCGCGTCACAAAGGAAGGCGCACTGCCTTGAATCCAAGAAAGTGCGATGGCGATGGCGAGAGCACCGAGGACCGAGGCAAAGATTCCTTCCGGAGCCAAGGACGATTTGTGTCTGGCAGGCTCTTGACTGACGCTGGGAATGCTGGGGGCTGCGGGCCGGTGACCGAGGATCGAGGTCCCGCTCAGCAGATGAGAGGCAATGATGGTGTATCGGAATTGTTCGATGAATCTGGAGTTGTCAGATCGGTCTATGCTCGCCGCGACAACAGCCTGTGAGGATCAGAGAGAGGGACAAGCACAATGTCAGCAGCAAGTTCCTTCACAAATCGGCAACAGAGTTTCGACGCACGGAGCACCTCCTTCTCAGGGTCTGGAGCGTCGTCGGGGAAGCAGTCGTTGCCGCGTCGGTCTGCAGACGCAAAGGGGGGCCTTTGGCCCTGAATCTGGTCTTGACCATTGGTCGGCCTGTAGGGGCAAACGGCGAGGGGCTCGAAGGAGGCGAATAGTCTGATTTCGAAGAGAGTGACGGCAGTGGCGAGCTGTCGGCGTGCGCCCAATCTGCCTCTGAGCCGCCGCCGCCATCTGTGGGAGAGCGCAATCAGAAGCTGAGGAAAGTGAGTCACAGAGACTACCAATTGTGATGCGCACCTTTGAGATACTCGGCTAGAGGCGACTCCTCGTACACGATGGGCTCCATCTGGCGACTCCTGTGTGATGTTATGACGTCGCGGCAGACGGCAATGACGCGCAGAGAGCCATGGGTTGGAGCAGTGAAGAGGCAGCGGGTTGAAAGGAAGAAAAGAAGGGGAATGGAGAAGGAAGTAGGCAAAAGATGCAGAGTATGATGATACCAAAGAAGTCGTATCGTATCGAATGGAGGAGACTTGATTTTCTGCTGGCCTGGTCCGAGCTCTGAAGCAGCGGAGGCAAACGGTGGGGAGGCTGTTGAGCAGGCGGTCAGTCAGCGTCAGGGACCGACGTCGTCACTCTAGCCGAGATGTTTTCAGTTGGGCGCCGTAGTCAGTTAGGCAGGAGACTGTAGCCTGTCGATCAAGTCCAAGGCCAACACCACGAGCTAGCATCACCAAGGTTAGCGCCTGCTCGCAACCAGATTAGCGGCCTCCGACGCATAGGGGTCAGTCTGCGGCATGGTGTCAGTCAGGGAACCAAGTGAATCAAAGCCTCGTGTCGTGCCCGCCGCCTATTCGTTGACGAGATGTCGGAAAAATCCAAATCAAATTTACATTACATTACTGCTCGCACCCAGTCCATACCTCGGACCCTGTGGGCAATCTCCCCAATCTCCCACTGTCCATGCGAAACAACGTCCCTCTCTCGAGTCTCCACCTTCAAACAGAAACGCGCTCGCAAAACAAACTAGGAAGGGAAGGGGGGCGGGAAGGAAAAAGACTCCCTCTCATTGGATGAACGAACACGAGGTTTGCCAGCCAAGAACCTGGAGAAGGAGGCTCCACGCCCTTTCCCCTTCGGCATTTGCCTCTTCCTGCTCTCTCTATGGTCCCCACCAGAACGCGCTGCTGGCAGATTCATCGCACCGACGCGCTTCACATGCCGGTTGCAGAAATACAGGGCGAAACCTCGTAATGAGGCAGGGTTTGCACATTGTCGCATTAGCTTTGTTTTCCGCATTCCCTTTTTCGTCCACTCCGTAACGCATAGTGATAGATTAGAATATCCACGACAAGTGCGTGCGAGTTTCCCTACAATAACCCCGGGAAAAGCTAGGCACTGCCACCAGGTGACCTCTTCCATTGAAGGCACTATCATCGATTTATCAATGGATTGGGCTGGGTGTAATATGGCCCTACCTACCGATTGGTGTTCAGTCGAGATTCGCAGCGTCCCTCTCGGCGCGATTCATCCCAACGAGATCATGTGCCGGCCAAATCGTACCTGGAGGCAGTATTGATAACGCTGAACCTACATAGCCTCGGATGGCCCCATCGCGGCCGATCATGAGCAACGCATCGTTTCCTGCTGGACTGGGTGAATGGGCAGTGCTTAGACCAAACATCACGTTCAAAGCAGCTAATGGTGCATGATAGACGATGGCTGACATGAACCACCCTTTTTGCCCTTAGCCTCTCGCAGTTCTTTCCTTCTTCTTTCCCCGCAGCGCACGTTTTCGTCTGTGCAGACACTCGCCGCCCTCCTTCTGCCGAAGACGAAGCACACCTCGAGATATGCTCCGTTGCGACACGTTTTCTTGGATACGTAAGTAGCCATGAGACCATTTTCGCTGCAATAAGCACACGGGAATCGTTACGCAGCGCATCACCAAGTCCAGCCTGTTGCAACATCGCAATTTTATCGGTGAGTGATCGTGCATAAAGTCCATTTGTGAATTGGCGATGCGTAACGAGCGCATTGCGGGCGTATGGACTTTTCGGCATATTGGTGCATAATGTATATACGTATACGTTAACTTCCGTGAAACATGTGCAAAGTGCCGGCACTTAATCGCTCTTATGTAAATGCGTCTTTGAAGACTCTGTCAAGTTACGTGCAAGACGTGCTCTTTGGAAAGCAACTCAGCGTGCTTAGCATTGCAGACGGATGGCAAATTCCTGACAATCTTGCTTAGGAAAACATCTCTCTATTCTGCTATCACAGTTATATGACCGCCTTGCTGCTAAACCAAGCTTCGTGTCTGACACTCAACATCATTCGCATTTCGAAATGGCCATTCATGGGTCGATTTCGACCCTATACCACATGTGCGCACTTCGTCAAGCTCGCATCAATAATCTGCGTTTCGGTTTCTGCACGGTCGAAATTCGTGCCGCAGCAGGACTTTTCACTGGCTGCTGCGGACCTTGGACGGCGTTCATCAGCCGGCTTAGAACAGTCGTGACCCAGCACCTCACGTCCTTTTTCGTGATTCGCCGATAGAGTGCAATGAACATGTCTTGACGCGCATCTGCCGTCATGCTCAGCGCCTCATGTATCTGCTTCGCAACGTCCGCTGTATCCCAAGGGTTGATGCGGATAGCCTCCTCTAGATTACTGGCCGTTCCACTGAACTCGGATATGATCGGGCAGCCATGCGTGTTCTGCTGGCAGACCACGTACTCCAAACTCGTTGTACTCATCCCATCGCGTATGTTGGTGAAGAGGGCGACGTCGCCGGATCGCAGGATGGCGAAGTAGTCTTCGGTGGAGAGGCTTTGCGCTTGGAGCTGGATTGGCATGTAGTCCAATGAGCCGTACTTGCAATTTACCGAGTTGACCAAGGCGTTGACAGTGCTCACGTAGCGGGATTCTTCGCCATCATCGTCGTCTGCTACACTCTGCTGAGTGAAGACCTGGAGCAGCACAACTCGCTCGCGCCACTCTGGATACATCTCCAGGAAGCGGTCAAAGGCAAGCAGTTTCTTGTCGACGCCGCCCAGACGATCTATCGGGTCACAGGCCACGATGATCTGCTTTCCCGCATACAGTTTCCGCAAAGCCATGCATTTTTCGGTGACCGGCACTGTCCATGCCAACGAATTGATATCAGCAACGTTGATCCCTGCGGGTACGACTTCGAGCTGGACCCTTCTCGAAGTGGTGTACACAGCCTCGCTGCTGGCTTGAAGTCCGAGAATTCTCGAACATGAGTTGGCAAAATGTTGTGCGTAGTGGAATGACTGAAGCGCAATGAGGTCGGAGCTCAATACACCCTGGAGGATATCTTTGCGCCGAGTGAGGCACCGGACCAGTTCACTCGAAGGAAATGGTGTGTGCAAAAAGAAGACAATACGAATGTCTGGGTGACGTTGCCGAAGCAGTTCGGGCAACAGCATTAGACAGTAGTCATGGACCAATACAACATCACCGGGCCGGTACACCTCGCACACCTTGTCGGCAAACATGTGGCTCATACGGCGGTAGTCGGCCCATCTCGCCACCTCTTTGTAACCGTCGTCCGGAGGGTGTTGTTTATAATGGAGGAGAGCACAAAGATCATGCTTAGCGTACCGTCTCCATTTGGACTGCTCGCGCAACGTGATCCCTTCTCCCGAAATATCATTCTCGTCTGCGAGCCACACAGGAACAATTCGGAGTTCATCCTCGTACAGCTGGCTTTCGAGCCGCTGCTGACTTGGACGGTCAACGCGAAGCTCGTTGGTTTTGGGTTTTTGAGCAGCTTGGGGAGGCCCCTCGCCCAATGGTGTGGCACTAGGCGTAGCAATCGTTGGGAGGTGAAATAATGGCTCTGCATCATAGTCAACAGGTGCTGGGCCATGTATTTCACCTGTCCAAGCTACAACGGTGTGGCTTCGTGGACCTTGAGCCGACAAAAATCGCAGAGAATCGAGTAACGTCGAGCGTTGATGGTTGCGACGAAGTAACTGCTCCGGATGAGTTTTGTGAGCAAAATTGTGAGGGCACATAAAGGCACGAAATCTCACCCAAGCGGAGTTCTGATCAACATGCACAGTGTGCGGCACGGTGAATGTGACTGATATGATGTTCCCAGGCAGATCCGGGAAGTCGTCCCCCGCCAGCTTACCGTTGAGCCCGGTTGGCTCTGGAAAGGTGCCGGCGAAATAGTCCTGAGTATAGGTGCCCAGAGCCACGCCCGGCGTGACAGGAACTTGCGTTACTGATTTGCGTTGATGAGGGGGAAGATGCCCCTCAGCCAATTCAGTCCCAGGTGTCGGCGGCTCCATCTGTCACACGAGGCAGGCGAGCCAGTAGCTCTGTAACGGTGTGATAAAAGTAAAAATTTTTCCTTTTGATCACTCGACCGCGGCGTGTGCGCAGGCTCAAACTTTGAGGCGTCACAGTGTCAACACGACGGAGGACGATGATCTGGAAAGGCTTGATAGACAAATCTGACGGTGACATGGTCTTATAGCAGTTTGGGGGCTGAACCTGGTCATTTGTTCACAAGCTGGTGATGTCATTGCTGAGAAATACTGAGTGACTTGCAGCGGATGTGTCTGTGACACATGGCTCGCTTGTTCGACGCATCCTGTTGGCTGAACACAATGGACAAAGGAAGATGTTCAGTCAGGCAGAGCATGTTCGTTGACCGGACCAACATCTCCGGGGCGGCGAGCGGTGGGCCACGCAGACCGCTTCCTTGTCTCCTTCACCCTTGATTTCCCGGAAATCGAGGCAACGAGAGATGATTGTTGAGCGATGGATCACTCCAAACAGGATTCCGTTGTGTCGCAAACTGGGTTTCTGGCGTGGCGTGGTGAGATTACAAGGATGGCGGCGGTTTGGTGTCAGGGCCCAGGGATGAGGCAGGCCAGGCACCCGAAGCAGTGTGACTGACAGCTGTAATAGGATCATAGGACAGACCAATCAACTGCGTGCCGTACGTCGGGCGGGCAGCAGCTGCACTGCAAGTTGCCAAGTGGGACGCCCCCCACTCCACGCCGATACAGCCTCCGGACTAACTAAGCACCTTGGCCCGGGACTTGATGCAATTGAACGTTTTGATGAGTACGGATGCTAAGCCATACAAATGTCAGCTCGCCGAACACACATATCGCAGCTTTCGGGCTCGGGCTTTTCATATCGCGTCAATGCCCGCGCAGTCGCCGGCTCTCTGCCGGCGGCCGGCCAGCATGTCCAGAATGGGCATCTGGGTCACCGATGCCATGCTCATGCAAGCCATTGAGCACCATCAGCATCAAGGTTCGAAGCAACCGTGCCGTCGCATCAGTTCGCACACTGGACCGCTCGAGAGTCGTCGCCGGGCGAACAGACGACACATGACGGGATTCATGCCAACATCTCAGCCTTTCCCTCCCATTTGGCAGTTCGACGTCGGCCCAAGCACGCTGCAGTGGGAACCACCGACCAGCCAAGAACACAGGCTGCAGAAACGACATCAGCTCAGCATATCGAGCCTGTTGAACAGCTTCGTCGGCTGGCTCAAGGACCCGAACCGGACTCATTCGCCCGATGAAAGTCTCTCGCGAGCAGACACGACCCCAGCAATCATGAGCCCGGAGCCCGTGAGGGAAGCAGAGACTCCAGAAAGCGTGCTGCTGCCTGATATGCCCGAAGAAATCGTGCGGTTTCGGACCAGCATCCTCAGTAATGTCTTCCCCGACGACGACAAGCTCCTGCAAATCACTCGGGTCTGTTGTCAGTCTCTGCGTCGCAGCTTCGAGAGCGGAATGATATCTGCCAAGTCCCTCTCAGTTGCTTGGGAGCCCCTCGACGACCCGTGCCGGAGTTTCATATCGACCACGAAGATGGCCAACAAGATCACAGCCATAATACGCCACGGCCTCTTACTTGCTGTAAGAGACGCACACCGACAAAACCCTCGCGCAGCCCCTGACGATCTTTGGCTCGTCCTCATGGACCATTTGTCCGCAAGTCCCGGCGATAGCCACGACATCCATCTTCTTCACCAGCTTTTGCTTCACATGCCCACATCGATCAAACAAGCCATCCCTTTGTGGCAACTTAACCGTATCACCAGCACGTTCGTTGCCGCGCAAGCCAGTAGGAATAACCTACTTGCTCACTGGATCACACGAACAGCCCGGTTCAGCCAAGCCATCCAAGCCCTCGGCGCCGACCAGCGCCGTGCCCTCGACGACAGCATGGTCACCTTTCTTCAACAACAAGACTGGGTATCGGCAAAGGCGAAGCGTATGCGATTCTCCTGGTTGCTCATCAAAGCCCACGACGCGGGCCTAACAACCGAACAAGTGATTCACACATACTTGCTCTGCACAGCCCACCAATCCCGACTGAACGGTCTCCAGCGATGGCAGTTCCTCGTCGCACGGCTCGGGGCGCTCGCTCACCTCACCACCAAGTCAATCGCCATCCTATCCAACACGACATACACTTCTATGGCGGACCGATGGTCCAGCCTCCTCGAGCACATCACGCTCTGCAGCTCCAGCGCGCAACACCCGGCCCTACGCGAGCTATGCACGATTCTCTCCCGCATCGGCGAATTCTCCTCTACAATCCGCGTCCTCACCTCGCCCCCCGTCCACCAACTGAGCCGCCACGTCATGGAGGCCCTCGCCATCGCGTGCGACAGCCACGTGCTCGCGCTGGAGCTCCACGACGTTATCGACTCCAAGCCGCGGCCCAACCGCCGACAGCCCCTCTGGTCATGGACTGTCTGGACCTCATACGTCGAGGCCATGATTAAAGACTCGGCCCTCGACCCCGCCCGCACATGGCAAGTGCTCAACCTGACATTTGCGCCGCGCGGCGCCCACCACGACGTCAGCGCAAAGCTGCACCTGCTGGACCAAATGGGCCGTTGGTTCGCCCAGGCGCCGCACCTCTCTGACCGCCAGGTGCTCAGAAACGTGCAGCGGTGCGTGCAGCACCAGCGCGCCCTCACGGGAGGTAGCGTGTCGACGCAGACCCTCGTGAATGTGACCGGCGTGGTGGCGCGGGACCTTGAAAGGGGCCAGAGAGGCCGCACCTCTCGGTTGCGCTGGCTGCTGGCGCTGGTTGAGCAGATTCATGGCCCACGCCATGCAGAGGACGTCGAGGCAGCTCTGTCAGGTTGGCGATGGACTGTTGCGCAGAGCGGGCATGACGAACGTGGACCTTATTAGCGCGCGCATGTGCTGGGATGGGAACGCACCCTCGATGTGTGGATGAACAACATGTGCAAGAATGCAAGTAGCACTTTCGATTTTGGGGGTTAGATATCTCGGACGTATTGAAATGGATAATTTGTGCAAAAATCCAAGCCATGAGTGCCTAATGAACATTGGGCTTCATATTCCCAACCCGCCTTCAGTACACGAGAAGTCATACACGAATCGTGAGTCTTGAGCGCCGAGGCGCATTCACTGCAACATGCCGCACTGTAGCTTGTTCTCTCCAGATATGCTATTGGATAAACAGAGTAATATGTTGTACATGAAATCGTAAGTCATAAGACATTCATCAAGTCCACGAAAAGCCAGATCTCGAAATAATCCCCTAGTCCGTAAATTTGCTCAATCCCCATGATAGATCCACGACGTAAAGAAAATCCCTTGTACACACTGTGTATTCAAAGGAAGAAAAACATAGACGCTCAATGCCACCATTAGACGAATAGCCAAAAGAAAACAGTCTCACATGCCCATTGACTCCGTCACGACGCTCACGCGACTCGGGGCATTGAGAGACGTGCCACCCACGTCGCTCGACGGGGTGACGCGACGTCTAGATCTGTCATCGCCACCCGCGACGAGGACTTGCGCCGGGCAGATGACGACCTTGTCGTCCCCAATGCCACTGTCGTCCCCTCTCTTCACGACGAGCGGGAAGAGGACGAGACGGACCACGGCTTTCTGGGCCTCGAGCTCCTCATTGGAGCGCCCTCCGCTGCGCTCGCTCATCAGGGCTGCGTCAAACGTGACGGTGGAGGAGAGCTCGCCGTCTGCGTCGTATTCGGGCTGCTGGGGCGGCAGCATCATATACTCGGCGCGCTGAGTGCGCATTTCGATGGACAGCTGAACGGCTTCGTGTATGACCTTGCGCAGCTGCGACTGGATCTGGTCTTCCATGTTGGTCGGCGGAGGCAGGATTTTGCAGAGCGTCTGGAAGATGGCCTGCACGACGGCTTCGGTGTCCAGGTCACGCTGGTTCTGGAAGGCGTCTCGCTTGCATAGGAGAGTTAAAGTCACGGCACGCCATTGACGGACGGCGTGCACGGGGCCAACCTCGCTTAGCAGCTTCTCGAGTGACTTGAGCTTTTGGCGCTGCTCACGATCCATGCCGAACAGGTATCTGGTGAAGACAAACTCCCAGATCATGTTCATGGCCATGGACATGAAGATGTCTCGCCGTCGGACGCGATCCCTGAGGTAAGAGTCTACGCTGGAACCGTCCAGCATGGCGTTGTCGAGGCGGTCAATCGTCTTTTCGTCGCTGATCTCGCTCGTGAGCCGACAGGCCCGCATGTCGGAAAACTTTGAGAAGCGCAGCACCCATTGCTGCACGTGCGAGCAAAGCAGTCGACACCGCTCATCGAAGTAGTCCTCGTCTTTGAGGCTGAGGAAATCGGAGTCACTGGCTTTGGCATCGAGCATCTCGCGCTGCAAGCGGCGGATGCGCTTCTTGGCCTCGTCGAGCTGCGAGCGAAGGTCCGCAATTTGAGCGTCCTTGTCCTCGAGCGACTGCGTAAAGGTGGCATGTGCACCGCGAGCATCGTCCAGTTCGCGCGTCATGTCAGCATAGCGGCCATTGTCTTTGCTGGCCAGCTCTGCATTGGCGCTGCTGAGCCCTTCGTTGACCTCGGTAAGGCGAGCGACCTCGTATTGCACAAATTGGAGCGCCTGCTTGAGAGACTCGATTTCGGCGTCGCGCTCTGACAGCATGCCGGCGGCCTTACGGCTGGAATTTTGCTCAGCTTGAGCACGGGCCTCGGTGAGCAATCTGTTCTCGGCCATGAGTTGCTCGACCTTGGATTCAAGCTCGAGCACCTGCATGCTCTGGCGCCGGCGCATGCTGTGAGGGCGGGTGGGCGAGCGCGGCGAACCAATGCGACCTTCGCCATAGCCGTCGTAGACATCGGTCATGTCGGAGCCGTCGCTGCTCCTGGCAGCGCGGGCGCGACTCTCGTTGGCGACGGGCGTGGAGTTACTTTGTTGACGAAGCGCTCGCAGATCACCGCTCATGCGCTTGTCGATGCGCCGCAGCGGAGGAGGATGAGAGGCAGGATGCGGAGGGGATTGAAGAGGAGAACAGGACGCGGGAATTTCAGCGTCGTGGATGCCTGGGGTCTCAGGCCGCCGCAGCCTCAGTGGCTCAGGCGTGTGCTGCCGGGAGAGGCTGGTGTTGGACACGGATCGGCGCGGAACAATCACGGGTGGCTCGGCCCGCCACGAATCAAATCCGGATCCACCGTGTCTTCCGTGAGAACCGACGTCCGTGCCGTCGCTCACGCTGCGTCGTGCTGGTGATGATGTTGCTGCATCGACAATCTTGCTGCTTTTCTTCTCTGGCTCCGGCGTTGTGTCTCGTGCGCGCGGCTGGCGCAGCAACGGCGTCATCAACGGCGAATGACCCATGTGAACACCACTATCTCTTTGTTGCTGGTCCCGCACTACTGGGCTGTAACGCTTGCGCGAGCCGTAATCATCATCAGCAGTCAGGATGCGATCGCGATCAAGGTCCATGGGATGTGATCCGTGCTCATAAGTGACTGCTTCCGCTTCCGCCTCCGGTAGTTCTTGCACGGCCGGGAGGCTTCTTGACGGTGACGGCCTGAGCTCCGAAGATGAATCCGGATGCTGTGACCTTGGTACCTCATGGGCGACTTCATTCTGAGTCCCTTTCGCTGCGTACTTCTTCTTGTTCTCTTCGTCAGAGACATCGTTAGGCCGATAGACCGTGACGTCCACTGCTGCTTCTCTGTATCCCAGTACTGGACTTTCGGCAGACTCGTTCTGAAGCGGAACGTTGGAGCCAGTACTGTGGACATGTTGTCCCTCCATTTCCATGAGCATACTCGTGTCTTCCGTTCCTTGGTGACAGTCCATCATTTTTCTCTTTGCGTCCTCATCGGTCCCTGCCCAGAATCCATCATGCAGACCGGCGTCATCATCTTCGGACACGCCCTTCTTGTCAGCCCCTTCCCACAAAGCAGGGTCGTCAAATAAATCATCTCCCTCCGAATTTCTGTTGTCCAAGATCTTCTTCTGCTTTCCTTTTCCTTTCTTCTTCCTGCCACCACCAAATTTCTCTGCTAATTGGGCCACGCCGCCGGCCACTGCCCCAGCTGCCGTCAGTGTCGCAATTTTGGTTAGGTTGTCTTTGTCCATGCTGTCTCGGGCCGGACCTGATTTGACCGGAGTGAGCTCACTCTCTTGCGGCACACGTCGATTGACGGCCATTTCACTGCGATTGTCTTCTGCCGCATCAGTCTTGGCCTCCGGGCTTTTGTCCATCACCGTCATCGCGGATGACTCGACTACCATTTGGCTTTCATCAGATGGTCCTTCGTACGATCTTTCATCGATGTTCTGTCGCGAGTCGTGGCTAGTCTTTTCGGCCCATCCCTCGTCAGCATTGCCGTGATCAAGGTTAAGAGACGGGAACATCTCTTCTTGCTGCATTGGAGTAGGAACGTCGCTGGCTAAAACTCGGTTGTTGTCGCGGGTCGTCTCCTCTTTCGGTCGTTTTGTAAGTGTCTCGATCGCTCTATCTTGTTCAAGATGAAGAGATGACGTGCTTTCTGGATGTTCGCTCGAAACGTCCATATCCTTAGAGGGAAGCTGTGGAAGAGTCGCAGTCGTCATGACGCCATCAAGATGCACTGCAAAAGGACCCGCGCTGGTAGTTGGAGTAGCAGGAGTAGTCGCTTTGGTTCTCTCGGCGGTACCTACATGCTCCCCTTGGAGTTGACTGGCTTCAGTCTCTTTTTTCGAGTCCGGAGGCTCTTCGACATTTGTGAGTGGAAGGTAATTCGATCCTTTCTTGTTGTCTTTTCTCCTCTTCTTCATTGGAAGCGCCCAATCTGTTCCGGTGTCCAGTTGCGATATCCCAGTTGCCTCGACAAGAGTTGTCGGTTCGTATGCAAATTCGTCGAGCATGGCCACTGGACTCTCGACACAAAGGACTGACTCTTGTGGCAGTTCAGCTGAAACTTCTAACCGCGTCGTGGAGTCCGAATCTTGATTCTGAGGACCAACGGGTTTTTCGGCCATTTGGGCAAGCTCCGACGGGACATCTTTGTGAGCGTGGTCGCTCTCAGAAGCTCTCACACATGACTTCGATCCCGTTTTTAAGCCCGCTTCGCGGATGTCGTCGAGATCCTCGTTGAATGGTGCACGATCTAGTGTTTTTTCGAGTCGAGGCTCCGCGGAAATTTCGTGAACAGTTTCAGTAAATTCTACTTGAGGTACTTGGCTGATGGGCTTGACAGCAGAGTCAGCAGAGTCAGCAGAGAAGGATGATTCTCGCAGCGCCTCGGTTGATGATTCAAGAGTTGATGTTGTGCTCGTCAAAGCACCCTGTCTGCCCTTCTTTGCCTTTTTGCCTTTTTTCTTCGTCGAGAGGCTCCAATCATCCTTTTCTTTCTTGTCTTCTTCAAGAAAAGACTTTGGCGGCCCCGGTATATCCGCATTGTAATCAGACGTCGCCTTTTCCCCGGACTCTGCGTCTTTGGGCTCTAATTTGACATCTCTCTGGCGACTGGGCACCTCATTATCTTCAGTTTCTGCGGAGATACCGAGTGGACCGACTGGCTCTGGCATTGGAGTTGTCAAACCGCTATTTGACTTGGCCCTCTTGCCTTTTTTAACCTTCTTCTTCGACGGCAGCGAGGCCCATTCGTCATCAACTTTGATGACGGTCGACACTTCTGGAGCAGGCTCGACTGCTTCAAAGGAGTATGTTTGAGCCGCTATGGGGAACTGCTCGAAGATGGTCTCTGGCATAACATGCTCTGGGTCGATGGTCGTTGCTGCCTCTGCTGGCGTCATGGTGTCGATCCTTGCCTTGTCTTGCTTCTTGTCCTGCCTCTCCGATGGTATGGCCCACTCGTCGTTCTCATTGACTGCGGCTGACAATTCTGGCGCAGACTCGGCTGCTTGAGAAGATTCTGTTGTTTGCGGACCTGCAGAGAAACGCTCCGAGATAGAGTCGGGTACATTTTCTGCTGGCTGGCTCGCCGAGGTTGACTGGACTGGTGTCAGGGTCTTGCTGCTCGATTTGCCTTTCTTGTCTTTCTTCGTTTTCTTCTTCTTCTTCTTCGACGACATGGCCCACTCATCATCGACTTCGATCGTGTTTGATATCTCTGGCGCAGCCTCGACGGCTTCAAAGGAGTCTGTCTGAGCAGCGACAGGTAATTGTTCAAAGATTGTTCGGGGATCATCGTTGCTTGGCTGGGTTTCCGAAGGTGCCTCCGTTGGAGTCATGGTCCCGCTGTGTGACTTGCCCTTGCTATTCTCTTTGCCCTTCGTCCTGCCAGAATTGGCCAGTAAGTCTTCTGTAATTACCTCGGGAACTTGCTTCAAAGGAACGCTCAAGACCGGCTCCTGCGAGAGATCAGAGGCGATGCCTCCTTGGTTCACATTTGGGCCCTTATCTTTCGCCTGTTCGACCGTTGGCCCGCTCCTTTGCTCAATTGTGGTAGCTTCATCCCAGCTCTTACCGGCTGACATTCCATCAGTCACGTCCGGTACCTGGAATTCTTCCACCGTACCGCTTTCTTGTGGAATAAACGATGGCAGTGTTAGAATCGTTTCGGATGTTGTGCCTTCTTCCCTGGAGTCGTTCACATTCGGATCCAATTCCTTAACAGGCGGATTGCTCTCTGAAGTAGCCTGCAATTTTTGTTGGTCATTATCATCGAGCTTCGGGTTATCAGAGCTCTCTGCAAAGCTGGGCGTCATATTATTGACAAACGTGTTGAGATCGGCTTCGGCCGGAATGTTGTCATCTTGCACAGCTTTATCAGTTCGAGGCCAATCTTCGACATCTGCAACATGTTCCTTGTTGGTGGACTCTTGTGACCGATCCGGTGAATTGATTTCTTCCCCCGTGTCACGTGAAGCATCTCCCAGACGTTGTTTATCTTGAGGATGGTCAGTCAGATCATCATCTTCGTTGAGCTGCAATTCGAGTCCTATGGCATCGGCCGCAGATTCAGGAGATGTATTCTCCATGCCTTGATCAATCTGCGTCTGCGAAGCATCAATCATGATCTGCTTTGCAATATCAGGCAATTCACTGTCACCAATCGTAGCATTAGTTGCGAATTGGTCTGTCGGAAAGCTGTCAGACACTTGCGTCTCACCAACGCCGCTTTCGAGCTTCTGTGCAACTTCTTGACCAGTATCCTCAGTTTGAATAACTCTTTGGATAGCTTGTGACGCACTGTCGCCTTTCTCCGGCTCTGCTGACACCTCAGAGATCGATTGATCATGGTCAAGCCAGGAGGCTCCTTGATTCTTGCGTTTCTTCTTCTCTCGTTTTGCCTTCTTCCCCAGAGCTGGAGTTGAGGGCCCGGAATCCGATTGCAGATTTCCGGTTGGCGGCATCTCAATGTCCCCGATCGGCTGCCCCAAAACATCAACTGAGGTGGACCGAGGCGAACGGGCTGGGAATAAGCCTTGATGCACGACAGGATCAGATATCAGGACCACGTCTTGGGTACTGGTACTGTGTTCTGGAGTCTTCTCTTGTATGTCCTCATATGCAAAGGGGGGCGATTTGAGAGTGACATCACATTGGAATGATTCACGTTCATCGAGCTGACTGACATTGTGCGCTGTGCTTGCAGGCCCCACAAGGTTGGCTTCGTCGTCCTCTGGTCGAGCAGCAGCGGTTGGGGCGGCAAGGACATCCTGACTAGGATCCGATTGGTCTGGCACAGAGCCGTACTGGGAGCCCTGCTTGGCTTTCTTGTTCTTCTTGCTCTTCTTTCTATCTTTCTTGGACATCGGGACAGCCGCATTGCCTTCTGAACCGCCCCCCTTCTCTGCTGTCTCAGCCGCCATAGGGATCGGTGGCGTCTCTGCGGCTAACTCTAAGTCAACATTGGCAGCCTCGTGCGACGACGCTTTCCCTCCTTCGGTCTCTTCATCAAGCTTGGTCGTCCTTTCTTTCTGAAGGCTTTCATCTTCGAAGACGAGTTCCTCCACGGATCCTGCCTTGGATTCTTCCTTGGAATCCTCCTCGGATTCTTTGGTAGAGTTTTCCGCTGAGGTCTCCCCTAATGGCTCCTGAAACTCCTCCTTCTTGGCTTCGGATGCCATGTTGGCCGAATCGATCTTGACCAGCTGATCAAGCTCCGCGTTCAGTAATACCGCTTTGACATCGTCTGCCGGCATTCCAGATCGGCGCATACGGTGTTCTGTGTCCAAGCTGCTTTCTGCGCCTCCCGCCTGTTGCTCCTTGATAGCTTGTTCAGAACCCTTGTTTCCCAGAAAGATATCGATATCACTTCTGCCCTGGGCCGATCCCTCGCCGGGGACCATGTTATCGAACTGCTGACAAAAGGTTGCAGCATTATCGGAGAGCGGCTGAACCGGGTTGACGTCACTCAAGGCGCTCGAGACTTCTAACTGCATATCTCTCGCGTCCTTCGGCTTGATATCTTGCGCCAGATTCTCAGCTACGGTATCCTTCTGCTTCTTCTTCCTCTTATCTTTCTTGGAGAGCTTGACCGGAGTGAAAGAATCTGTATCTTTGACGGACTCGGGGATCATGGAAACAGTCTCCGGAGTACTCGATGTTTTGGGGAGATCGGAATCTGCCTGTTTAGTATCGACAATTTCTGGCATATCTGCAATCGTATCCTTCTGCTGCACCACCACTTGAGCACCTTCAGAAGATATGAGGTCGTCCTCTGGCGGTGAGGGCTCCAATGATTTATCTTGGATCTCTTTGATGCTGATTTCGGTTTGCTTTGGGGAAACTACTTCGGGGTCGGCGCTTCCAGACGCAAATATATCAGTCTCCTCACGGCTCCCCATTGCGAGAGGTCGCTTCTTTTCTTTTCTCTTCTTTCCATTCTTAGCTTTTTCAGATCTCGCATCAGGGTCGGCTGAGGAAGCTGTCTCCGTTGTATGAGATTCCTGTGCCGCTGGATGGTCTACGGAAACGTCTGTCAAAGATGGCTCATCCTGAATCACGTCGCCACTCAGGCTTTGGCGCTTGTCTTCGCTCCTCTTGATCAAGACTTCCGGCAATTCATCATCTGCTGGGGAAACAGGCGCCTCGTGCCAAGACCCTATCGATTCTCCCATTTGAGACGTCGAGTCGAGAACTTGCTGCCTTGTGCCATCAAATGGCTCTGCAAGTAGGCTTTGACGTCCTGTCTTTTGATCATTCTCGCTCGAGATCTGCGACCTTTTATCTTCTGCCGGAATATCAGTCGTCTCTTGCGGTGTCTCGGTTGATGCCATTTGAGCGGTCGAATCAAAAGATTGCTGCTTTTCTTCGACTGACTGTCTCGCAGGAAGGCTTTGACGTCTTGTCTCCTGATTGTTGTTCTCGCTCGAGATCTGCGGCCATTGATCTTTCGCCAGTAAATCAGTAGTCTCTTGTGGTGTTTCAATTGATTCCATTTGAGAAGCCAAACCAAAAGATTGCCGCTCTTCTTCGACAGAAGGCTCCGCATGTAGACCTTGACGCCTTGTCTTCTTCTTATTCTTCTTGCTCGAAACCTGCGGCCATTCATCTTCTTCTGGAGGATTGGCGGCTTCTTGCGGTGTCTCAATTGAGTTAAGGGGTCGCTGCCTTTCATCAAACGATTCGATAGGAAAGCCTCGGGCCTCTGTTACCTTTTTTCCCTTGCCTGCTCCCTGCGGCCATTCTGTATCAAGTGGCGCTACAACGGCGGGACTTTCGACGACGAGATTAGATAGCACAGCATCTTTTGCCTGATCAGGTTCACCAGCCACCGAGCCAGTCTCGTGGGGGAGGGCCGGTGATATCGAGACCTCTTTGGAGGACTCATCGACGGACATGACCTGCTCGAGTGATGGGACGGGACCAACGCCTTCCTGCGAGTTGCTCGGTGCTTGGTCTTGCTCTGGGTTTAGGCTTGATGTGGGCAGTCTGCCCTTCTTTTTCTTCTTCTTGGACTTTTTCGAACTCAAGACATTCCACTCATCCTCCGTTGGAGTGGCTTTAGACTCTTGGATAGTCGTCTCTGGCGGAGCATCAGTGAGGGAATTGAGTCCGACATCAGCAGCGGGCTCCGGGGCCGGTCCTTGCGAATGAATCAAAATCTGCTCGATGTCCAACGGGGCAGATGAGGTCCTGGCGAGCTCGCTGTCCGCAGTTTCGTGGTCCAGAGGTTCAGAAGATTCCGGTTCGTATTTCTCATTCTGACTCTGCTCCGCCTTCTCGAAGGCATCAACTCCAACTGCGACAGTCTGGGCTTCCTGTGGCGAAATTTCGGCGATTGTCGTATCGTCGGTGTGAGAAAATTCGGGAGGAATATCGTCTTGCGGACTGGAGGGCGCAAATTTCTCTCGAGACAAAGTGTGCAGCTGCTCTTGGTTTGTTTCATCTGTCGTTGCTTGCACTAGGTCCACAGCTACGTCCACTTCAGCCGGTGTGGAAGCCTCGTTTGCGCCTGTACCGGAATCGAGCAAAGCGTCATCCTGCTGGACAGACTTTCCCTTGCTCTTCTTTTTCTTTTTCTTCTTGTCCTTGGCACTCAGCGCTACCTTCGTCTGATCATTGTGCGTAGTATCATTGAGTTGCAATGCTGGAGAGGACGATGGCGCTACAGTCGTCTTTGCATCAGCACACGGTACGATGCCGGGTACGTGCTCGCCAGGTACGTGTTCTTCTTCCACTTGATGGGTTGATGGGATAGACAGCTCAATAAAAGCAGGAAGCGACGAGTGTTCGGCCTGACTTTCGCCTCTCTTCTCCTCTTGACTTTTTTGTGATTGACTGGCAGAGTCTGAGGGCGCCTGGTGCTCGACATTCGCGGAGCCTTCAGTCGTTCCAGCGCTTTGTGGACCTGCAGTCTCTGGCTCGGCGAGCATATTTTGCGAATCATTTTCCACAGTCGTTTCCGCGGCTTCCTCGACGAACTCTACTACTTGATCTGGAGTAGCTTCCATGTTGCCAAGAACAACGGCGGGGTCGTCTGGAACGGCATTCTCCATTGATTCATTGCGTGTGATCGCAGGTCTTGGGAATGCGCCGCGCACGAGCTCCTGGTCTTGTACAAGATCAGTGTTCGTGGTGTCCAAGATGTCGACAGGCAATTCGGAGACAACATTTGCGTTGGGCCCCTCCGTCTTGGTTGTGGCCTCTATATTTTGAACATCGGGCTTATCGACTTGTACTCCGTCACCTTGTGGCGCATCAGAAACGATGGCGAAGGGCAACTCGGACATTGGCTCCTTCGTCTTGATTGTGGTGTCGGTATTTTGAATATCAGGCTGATCGACTTGAGCTATGTCACTTTGTGGCGCGTCAGAAATGATGTCAACGGGCAACTCGAAAATTGGCCCTTCCGTTTCAGTGGTGCTCTCGGTATTTTTAACACCGGACTGACCGACTTGAGCTTCGTCAGTATGCGCGGCATCAGAAACAATGTCTTCAGGCAAAGGCATAGATGGACCAAGATCTGCTTCCGTCGAAGGCTGATCTTCCGCGAGGCTCAAGCTATTCTCAACCCGCCAAAGAGACCCTTGATTCTGCACCGATTCATCTTTGTTGCAATGGGGAAAAGTATCAGATAGCTCTCTGGCTAAAGCTGTGAAAGTTGGAGTAGAGTCTGCAGTCTCGTGGACAATATTTATGTCAGCATCGGAAGGACGAAATTCTTGTTCCTGGGTGCCCTGTTGCTTTTGTTTCTTCCTTTTCTTGCTGCCCTTACCCTTGCTCCTTGTCGCTGGCGTTGATTCCTCTTTGTCGGCTTTCAAGGTCTCCGCAGACGCATTATTCTCTGTCTCTATATCTTCAGTACCAAATAAGCTTCCAGCAGGAACTGATTCATGCGTGGGTCCAGCATCGTCGAAAGTTGCGACTTCTTGGGCAGATGACGGGGCTTCAAGATTCGAAGAGGTCTGAATGGCGTCAGAAGACGGTAGCGCATGCTCTGATGCCGCTATTGTCACCAGCGACGGGTCTTCTAGGACTGGAACATCACTTGTACCTTGTTCCGGAAGCGACCCTTCGACCTGTGTGTTTTTCTTGTTCTTGTCCTTCCTTTTGCTCTCCTTCGATAATGGAGGAGCAGACTCGAGTCCCTCATCGACACCAGGAACAGATGACTCTGCCAAGTCTGTGTCAGGACCTTGAGTTTCAGACAATTGACTCCCGACGGCATCAGAGGCAATTTCTTCTGGATATTGACAAGATCTGTTGTCATGGTCCTCAGGTTGATCTTCCACGGTTTTGATGTTGGCGCTCGGAGTAGGTATGGGATCAGCCATTGCTTCAAGACCCCATGTAGGAACTTCCTCTAGATCGGCTTCTAAATCCTTTACTTTTTGCGCTGAGGATATAGGAGAACTTTTCTGGGACTCTTCGGTAAGAGGTTTCACCGGCGACTCTTGAGGCACATCTGACTTCCATTCAGCTGTAGGATGCTCATCGCCAATTTGGTCCTTATTTTCGATATCACCCAGTGACACTTCTTGACCATCTGCCAGATCGCCCAAAATAGGCACTTCTGGAGGAGCAGCATGAACGTCAGTGTCATCAATCTCGGCCCGCGGCCTATCATCTTGACCCTGAGTCGGTGACGTCGCAAGAAGGGGACTCCCCGGCTCGCCCAGATCTTCGCTTTCCTTACGTTCCATTGCAATTGTTCCTGATGAGGCCTGGTCATCTGAAGCTGTCGACAGATTCTTCTTGTTCTTTTTACCCTTCTTGCCTTTTCGTGAAGCAAGGCTCATCTCCCCAATGGACGCAAGGTCGCCGGACTCTTCGACCCTGGCCGGTTTGTCGTTTGCCAGAGAAGTCATCGCGACAGCAGCTGCTGCTGCTCCGGCCGTAGCCGTGATCGCACCTGGGAGAGATATGCCTCTGTTCTTGCGCGCCTTCATAGCCCTTTTTCGTTCTTTGGCGGACATGCTCTTCCATTCTTCTGGTTCGGGATCCGGCTCTTCCGCAGGAGCGAGAATGTCAGCTGAAGGCGCATGCTGCTCTATTGGGGACAACGTTGTTGGATCCAGACCAGAAATTATAGGGACTGCACTTGGCTCAGCAAGCAATCGGTCCTGTTGCAGCTCTTCGGCAACACTTGGCGTGTTCGTTCCGGGAGCGCTCACATTCGACATGAGAATTCTCGATGTAGATCCGGATTGCCTTTCATCGTGTGGTGACACGATGATTGGAGATGGCTCCTCAGGGGGCGTGTTTTCGCAGAGACTTGAGACTCCATCTACAGACTCAACCTGCTGGGTGCTTGCGAATGCTGCTTTGCCCGGAGAGGTTGGCTCGGTAAGTCGTTCATTTTCATCGACAGTGTAGACACTCATCGAACGCTCGGCCGGCTGCGCAGGACTTGGTGCGGTGGGATGCAAGGCAGAAGTCTGAACATCTGTGACTATCTCAGCCTGTTCAATGCTCTCCGACGCCACAGGTACGGGATCAGATGGCTTAGGTAATGAGCCCTTGGCGGCTGGCAGAGAAGTCATTGCAGACTCTGGCTGCTTTATTGTCATCGACACCGAAGGCTCCGTGTTGGAAATCAAAGCATTCGTAAACGGGTCAGAGTTCTCCTCAGACGAGCGTACAGATCGTGCACCATCCGTAGAGACCACAGATAATGCACTACTGGGCCCAGGCTCCTCCAAACTCGTCGCAGTAACAGGTCCCGCGTCAAGCGATGGCTCAACCTCGGGCCCGAAAAGCACAAGATCCTTAAATTCATCGCGTACTTCCACGGAAGCGTCGGATTGAGGCGCTTCCAACGCATCAGAAAAATGCTCGTCAGCTGAAGCAATCTCTTCTGATGTGTCAGGCAGACTACTTTCGAAGATCGACTTCCCAACTCGCGCCGCATGAGAGGGCTCTTCCGGGTCAGCCGTGCTGGTAAAGGTCTGGCGGGAAGGCCACTTAGTTTTGAGGCTCTCTTTCACAAATTCGGATTTCCAAAGCCCAGCCTCGTCCTGCCATACGGTATTTGCCTCGGTGTCAATCCATCGAACGTCTGCAGTCTTGAAGGGCAAGGCAAGGTTTGTTGTGGCCTTGGGAGTGGTCTCTTGAGACCCGGCGACATCTTCAATCGCCTCTGACGCAGCCAAATCAGTTTTAAGTCGAAGATCAAAGTCCACGGCTTCATCTCGATTAAGTGCATCACCAATCTCATGTAGTTTCGCGAATGGAAGTGCAGGAGAGTCTACTTCGCTGGGAGGCAGCGCTGGCACATGTGCCTGGGAAATAGGGTCCACTGAGCCTTGTCGCGAATGTTCAAGAAGATACAGAGGTTTGATTTCTCGGCTGCTGTCCCAGGAGATTCGAGCTGAGCGGCGGGAAGATTCGGGCGTCACTGGCGAGCCCGTGAGCGGCGATCGGTAGACACTGGGGGAGCTCGGGGCGGCATTGTGTCGCTGGCCGAGTCGCAGAGATAAGGGGATGGCGGTCGAGCTGGGTGACTTGATTGGGGTATCCTGAGTGCTCCGGCGGCGACGATGAGCTAACAAGCCTCGACTAAGACCTCTTTCGTCCGGGGGCGTGCCCGGACGACTATCTGGCAAAGCTGGCAGGTCTTGCAGAGCTGCCACGGGGCTGCCTGGCTCGCTTGGCGGCAGAGGAAGCAGATCGCCGTACTGAGGATCGATGGCGGGCTTGATTGCACGGGGAGCAATCTCGGGATCAGTACCTTCAAGGCCTCTTGTCGCAACATCGAAAATCTCATGTGCTTGTTCGGGAGTGGCATGGGCGGCATTAGAGCGAAAGCCACTGGCCATGAGAGCCGCAGCAGTCGCCAGGCCGGCACCCGCGCCAAGGGTGCCGGCATTATCTAAAAAAGACTCCTTGTCAAGTTTCTTCGAATCTTCTTGTTTGCCCTTGAAAAGTGTGGCAAACAACCCACTCGATCGTTTTTCGCCCTTTTCTGAGTCCTTGTCTTTGCCGCGCCTCATGGGCTCATCATCCCCATAGGTAGAATGTCGCTTTCCCTTGCGTGCTGACGTGGGAGCAGAAGCAATCGACTTTGTATCGTCGTCATCATCAGGGTGGTGAGACGAGCGCTTGCTGCGTCTCTCTCGTCGTCGCTCATCAGCTCGAGACTCAGAGACGACCGAGCTCACATCGCGGTCGTCCCAAAAATCTTTCTTCCGGTCACCCTCACCATCATCGAAATCGATGCCTTCTTGACGAGACATCTTCTCTTTACGCTTTTTGGAGCGGCCATCGTAGCCCACCTCAGAGCCTGGAGTTGATCTGACAACATCGACTGACTTGACGAGGTCTCTCTCGGAGTTTGATCTTCTGAGATCAACCCATGCATCATCCTGTTCCGTGTCACGAGCGGTCGACTTATTGTCTCGGTTGTCGAGCTCAAGAGAACCCTTGGAAAAAGCAATGTCGTCACCAGGATTGCGGCGGCCTTTGCGAGTCTTTTTGGATCGCTCCTCAGAGGGGTTTTCCACTTCTGCATCATCATCGATATCCCGAAGGGTCAAGCTCTGGTTAGGATGGCCCTCCTTGTCTTGCCCGCGAGGGTCGACGGATGGACCAGCGGCTGACTCGCTGGTTTTGATTGAGTGCTGTTGACCATTCTCAGGCTTCTTCCTTTCTTTCCTGCTCAGAGCGCTACCTTCTGAAGACGCTTCCAGAGCCACGGCCCGGGAGGATTCTTCAGCGATGGATGCGGTCCGATCAGTGAGATTTCGTTTTGCCTCCCGCTCAAGCCGCTTTTTCTCTTTCTTGCTCAATTTCTTGCTTTGGCCCATTGAAGAGTCAGCAGCGGCTATCGCGCTATCTGCAGTCATTTCATCAGGCTCTGTGAACAAGGCTGCTGTGGATACGGGCCTTTGATTAGTCGACATATCAGACACGGCATCTCGCAAAGACGAGTCATTCCACGTGTCCCCGGTAGGCTCACTAGAGTTCGGAGGTGAGTCTCTACGACGATAAGCAGGATCGTCGATCACGATATTAGGGTCGAAACCAGTATCCTCGAGACCGGCAGCAAGAGTGGCGGCGAATTCAAAATCATCTGCAAAGCCACCTGGCATCTTATCTCTGAATGGACTGGGCGGCTTTGGCCCTGGAATGGGAGGCTCGGACTTGTGATCATCCATGAACTTGTCATGACCCCTTGCCGACTCGCCCACAAAGCCGACCCCAACGTCAGAAATGCTTCCCTGAACGATGTCTTGAACCCTCGAGCTCGACTTCTTGCGGCGATCTAGTGTACCTGAACCTGCTTCAAAGTTGTTTCCAGTGTCAGGATCCTCCGCTTCGGATCTTATCGCAGGACTATCGCCCCAAGCGACAGACCTGGCCGAGGTGGAGACTGCCGATGGTGCCGCAGTCCCAGCGGCATTCGCTCCTGATCCATCAGCAAAGGTATCAGCCTTGTCGTTTCTAGAAGTCATTTCGCCCTCATAAGCAGCACCCTGGGTCCTGTCTCGCGACTCTGATGTCTCATCAGCCTCTCTTGATGATCGGAACATGTTCGGCGTAGGAACGGGAGTCGGATATACGAGATTCAGCACCGGACGCTCGCGTTCGCAAGAAGGATCTCTTGCGGCGAAAACGTCGAATTGGAACTTGTGGATTTCTCTAGGATATATCTTGTTGTCAATCCTCACGTCTGCATCAGGGCCATCGTAGGGTCTGTTTTTCGATTCACGTTCATCCATGGCGGGCGGAGTGACAATGGTGAAAGCCGGCCCTCGCGAGTCGTCTTCATCTCGCGATCGTCGCCGTGTCTCTTTCTCTTCGAGGATTCTTCTGCGATAAGCTCGGTCGGCTTCCTCCTGCACGGGATCTTTGATCGGTGCCGTCGAGGTCTGTTGATCGCGATGATGTGATCCTACAGCGGCTGAAGCCATCACAGCAGCAGCTACAGGAGCAGTCCAATGGTTGGCAGCGTCAGCCTTGGATGATCGGACACTACCCTCACGTGCTCGCGCCTCCTTCATTTCCCGGGAGGATTCCGTATGATTCTCCGCCAGGCGCTCGATTTCAAACGAGTCTCTTCGACTCAGTCTTGTCTCATTATCAGTCAAACGTCCAAGGTCAATGTCATCGTCAAAAGTTGGTTCTCGATGAATCGTTACGACGGTCGGTGTCAATGGACGAGCTATTGTCGATGCGGTCGCCGCCGATGCGGTCGCTGCCGACGCCAACAGGGTATCGTCATGAATTTGAAACTGAAACGGGTCAACGGGTTGTCTTGAGATATTTGACTGGTCAGACTCGATGGTTCTGCGGTCGAGAACTTCGGCTCTACGCTTGCCCTTGTCATCTTCGAGCTTGCGGCTCTCCTTTCTTGACGGCTTCGGCCCTTCACTCTTGAAACTGCGGTCATTGTCACTTTGTCTAAGCACGCGAGACGGTTCGGCGTGCTCCATACGATAGTCGAGCGCCGTTTCGCGCCGTTTTCGGGGTGCCTCATCTTCTTCATGGCGGGTGTGACGCTTCTTGTGATGATCGTCTGTATGTTTGGAAGTGCGGGAGTCTCTTTTTGAAAGGCGAGATACATCTGACTCCGCGACCTTCGCGCGACGCTTTAGATCTAGGTCTCGCTCATGGTGTCTCCGATCCCGATCCTCACTCCAAGCATCGCCTGCGTCGACTTTCGTTCGCGTGTCTGCATCTCTTGGATCCGGGTTGCCACCAATATCTTGGAAATGAGTCATGGGCTCTTTGCGTTCTTGCCTGCGCTCCTCCCGGCGCGTGTCCCTCTTAGATTTTCGATCGGAAGCCAATGCCACGGCCGCGGCCGCCGCGGCTGCCATCCCGGTGAGCTTTGCGTCGCGTCCCAGACCTGTCTCATCAGATCGTGTGCGCGTATTCTTGAGGGCATCACGCCTGGCTTGTTGTTCCTCCAATCGTTCTGTCTCATACACTTTTGAAGATATTGGTACCTTTGGGCTTGGTTGCTGAAGCGGAATCGGTGCTGGGCGAGATCGAAAGGGAAGGTCGCGAGCATCGTCGAGCCGTCGATCGGAGTCTGAGACCGGCCCGACGTGGCTGCCGTGCCTCGGAGCATCCCTGAATGCAGGTTCGGTGTCGGCGCGACGCAATTTATTGAAGTGAGCGTGATCAGCAACGGGCTGCCCTTCACCGAAACCGCAAGGGGTGTTGATCATGCCTCGAAGGGAATTATGGGGGCCAAAAAGTCGAGGGTCAACGATACTGCTTTTCTGGCCGCTCCATAAGGGCGGCCTCTCGGTCGTTCCAGGGAATAGACCAGGTCGGTGTCCTGCTGATGCGGGGTTCGTGGAAGCTGCGGCACGTCCCACAGGAAGCGATGCGTGCGGGATGACAGAGCCATACGCGAGCGCCGATTCGGCGTCGCTGAACCTGCCTGCCTCGTCATCCGAGGCATCCTCCCAGTCAGACTCGTCGCTGGAGTCTGGATAGCGGCCATCAGGCCGGGAGCTGCCGATCCCCCGAGTGTTCTGTTTCGTTTCCTTCTTTCGGCGATGACTTGCGGCGGCGGCAGAAGCAGCAGCAGCAGTAGCCGTCAAGCCCGCCAACTTGAATTTGCCCGAGCCTCGCACATCATGGTCGTCTTGTTTCTTGGCGAAGTCAGACAGCTGGCGTCCGAGAGCGAGAATCTCCTCGTCAGTCTTCTTGCGCTTGGTACTGCTCGCTCGCTTGCGCGAGAGGTTCACCTTATCCCTCTCAGTCGCCCCAACGTCATTTCTTCTGCTCCCATGTCTCGGATCCGGAGCTACGTGTGTTCCAGAAGTATTGCGACTCTTCTTGCTCAAGTCGCGGCTTCTGGATCTCGGAATATATCCATTACCATAAGCCATATCAGAATTGATAGAAGAAGAAGACGAGTTGCCGAAGTATAGGACACGACGCTTGCTGGTGCGTCCGCTTCGACGGCGGCGTAGGCGACGCTCGGAGGGAGCACGCCAAAACGTGCCAAATATGCCTCCAAACCGAGTTCTCGTGGGATAATGTCGGGAGATGTCCAGGAGGGACGATGCAATGGAACTTGTGGAAGACGAGTCAGACCTGTAGGAGGCAGCAGCGCCGGTTTGTTTCTCCTGTTGGTGCCGGGTCTGGTCATTATGGCGGTGTCGATGCCGACCAGTGGCCTCGGGGACTTGATCAAACAGGTCAAAACCGGCAGTCCTCGGCGTTGCTGATGATGTAGGGATAGGGCGTGACGAAGGGTGATTATGGTGATTCGAGGGCGGTAAAGTGTTGTCACGAGAAGTTATGTTCACCATCTGCGATGACATGTAAGCGGGATCTTGGCGAGGTCGTCGCCTTGATCTGTCGGGACTCCGACGACGGGAGTCCTGCATCATGACTACCCGTCAGATGCCGACGGTCGAGAGCTGTGCCGCATCAATGTCAGTGTGGAATCTTTAAGTTTCTGCTCATGCCAGTGGCAGTCAATTTTTTCGATGAAGCGTCCGGTGACGATGGGCAGCAAAAAGACGATATCGATAGCGGCAGGAATGCAGTGTGAAGAGTAGAATAGAAAGCCAAGAGAAAAATTGTGGTGATTGTTTGGTAATGCCGGGGGACCAGGATGTCTGTCCGTGGAACATCCCCCGCTCCCCTGTTTCCTATTGTGGTGGCTGGGACAACAACGGATAACGACCCTGGGTTTGCCCAAATCTTCAAACTGACCAGCTGACCGATGCTGTCATTGGTGCTCATGGAGCTGCTGTGGGTCCCAGCACCACACAAGCTCCGGCCCCGACGGGAGAAAGCAGCACTTCAGACAGATAAACAATGCAGAACGTCACTTCATGGCCAAAACAGTTTTGCGTGATGGTCGTGGCGCCGTTCCCGCGACACAAGTCGGTCTGGTTAGCTTCCAGAAATCATCGAAAGCTTGACTAGTCTCCTGCGACTGGAATGCGGGATGAGGGGGCCGCGCGCCCTGTCCCTTTCTGGCCGCCCCTCGCCCCTCCTCGTCCCCCTCCAGGCTCCCAGCACGACACACCATGATGAGCGTCGTGTGGGTGTACATCACAGTGCCCAATCTTATGTGACTGAGGACGGTCTTGCTGCCCGACAAGTCAATGGCCATGGCTGACATCCACATGGGACACGAAGCATTGCTGCAGGGCCCGCTTTTTGTTTCTCCTCCGCATCTTCAACGCTCATCCACCACCAGGACCACCACTGATCTGCGCCCCTTCAATTACTCCCCGCCGAGTTCTCTTTGAAGACTGCAAATGAAGACAAACGTCCGAAAGACAAATGAGAGCAGTGGACCGACGTCAACTGGCTTTCTTAGCGAGCTAGATATACACCCGCTCTTTCGATGCACGTCAGTTACGCCTCCGCCCGCTGCGAGCGCAGGCACGAGCGTCGTGGCTGCACCAAACGCAGGGCAGGTCATCTCCCGTAGTCCAAGTGCCCAATCTCTTTGTAGAAATTTGCGACTCGTCGGGGAAAGCATCCTCGAGGTGTCGATCATAGCCAGCGTTTGCGGCTTGCGATGTCACGAGGTCCAGAGGCTTCCAACCACGTTAACGGACGGTGGACGCGCAAGCCAGCGTGGGAAAGTCTCGCATCATGCAAAAAGAGGTCAATTAGGATTCTTCAACCTGATCAGCATCATCAACCAAATTGCCGCCAAATACCACATCAAGCCTCATCAATGTGTGCTGTTTCAATCGCAAAGTAGCCTCGCTAAACTACCCCCTCGTTCCAGGCATTCCGCTCGACCATATACGGTGCGTCCCTTGGTTTCGAAGCATGGTCCCCCCCTGCATCGCAGAAGGCATCAGCTTGGTTTCCGTCCGTACACAATGTACATCCTCTGAATGCCGCCAATGCGCGTTAACTCTTCGGCAATATGCTCGGGCAGCCTATCCATCTCATCCGGGGTCATGGAAACGGGCAAAGCTACACATTCTCTGGATCAGCCCTCGCAAAAAGCGCAACAATGCAAAGGGAGTAGATGCTGAGCAAGGTACTAACCACGCGCCATGGGCAAGAATCCTCTTGCCGCAGAACAGACGTGATAAACGCTCTTTTGCGCCATCTCGGGTTTGTGGCACAAAGCGCCGAGCGGGATGTCAATGATCTCCTGATGAACATCTTTCATCCCCGCTTCCTCGAGCCACTCCTTCATGCGAAGCGGGTAATCATAACCAAAGCCATTGATGGTGAAGATTTCACGCATCAGTGATTCAAGCGTTTCCATGCCACCTGCGCCGGGAGCATTGTGATCATGTTCCAGTAGTTCGATCCAACCGCCCGGCTTCACGAGCTCACACATGTTTCTTATTGCCGTCGCAGGTGGCAGTAGGTCGCAGCCTGGCAAGACGAGTCTTTGATGAACGTAATCAAAACTTTCCAGCCAGTCTCGAGGCCAAGCAGTGTCCATTCGCTGCACCTTGAGCGAAATGCCTTTCGGTGGCGAGGGCGGGTAAAACTTATCCAATTGATCCGCTCCTATCAAGACATCATCTTTGCCACCAAGACTCTGTTCCAGATCGACAAGCCATTGTGCTGGAGAGTGTCAGCGCAGCTCATTTGAAGTTCTGGAGGAAAATCCGTGTAGTCAGGTATGCTGGCTCACCGTTTCCCGTCCCACTGTCCAGGATTCGTAACCCTCTTCGCCCCAAGTCGACTGGTGCATACACCAACTTTCCCATGGCATCCACGAGAGTCTCGTGTAGCGCCATGCATCGAGCCACCTCGTCGTCGTGGTACTTGAGATGATAGTCCCCCTTTTCCCTCACTCTTGAGAGCCTCTCCAACGGTACCACAGCATCAGGGCCGTTCTTATGCAGAGTGCTCGCCATCCTAGCTTTGTCAATCAGCCGTCTTGTCGAAGCGACTCACCGTTGTACGAACAGCCGAGCCCCATGAGCAATTTGTAATTGACGTTCGGCGCTTCTGGCCATGTCATCAGGTCACTGTCAACCAAGCTTGCGTATGCATTTTCGCTTTTGATTACCAAGCCCGTGTCCCGCCTAAGCCCGCGGTGACAATCCAGTGGATATGCTGCAAAACATCGACGTTCCATTGATGTGTCATGCATTCGATGTCACGTCTGCTGAAGATGGGTCGCCTCCCCCAACTGTCGCGATCATGGTTTCTAAAAACCCCGCGTTGCATCCGTATCATGTGTGTGATCAGTGTGAGTGAACTTAGAGGATTGCCATCTTTTGTAACTGCCGATGAGATCTGCCGGCATGCGAACGTGCGGCATGTATCTCCTTGGTATGCAGTAGCGGGCGGCCATTCAAAGTGGTCACTTTTTGCCACCGAGATATGTCTCCGATCGGGTCGAGGTTCATCTCCGATCAGATCAAGATTCGTCTCCAATCGGGTCAAAATGATGATGCGCTTCGAAAGATAGAACGGCCGTCAAGAGACACTGACGTCGATCTGACGTCTCCGCGGCATGTCACATTACATGTTGTTCAGCATTGTCACAATCCTAGGCAGTGAGAACTAAACCCATGATGAAGAGAATTTCATCATTGCGGATGCCCAACGATTTTGAGTATTTCAAGCATTTTGATAAGCATAAGATAGTTACTAGTGACCTTTACTTACTGATTTCTATTCCGGGACGGCCAAAAGTATCAAGCTTGGCGAAGCTATACCACCGACAATGGCTACTTCAATCGCTATCATTTTCTCCTTTATCCCGGTATGCATGTTTGCATTCATGGGGAGCACAGCGGGCAACGGCATGATTTCGTGCCTCATCCACGTAAGGAGCCCTGATGGGACGAATCTAGCACCAGTCTTCGTGCTCACCTTTATACCAAGATGTTCCTCTGCTGGCGTTACCCAGTAAAGTCGATGGATGGAGAACAGTCTCTGCCCACGGTGTCTTATAAGTTCCCCAATGGCCAGGGAAACGTCGCAAAGTTTCTGGAAGGAGAGGTCGAGTCGCGGAAGTGGACGCAAAGCCTCGGGTCCATTTATCGGATCTGGTCAGGCCTCAAACCGGAAATGTGAGTCGACCAATCTAGCAGCGGAGAGAAGGAAATCGCAGTGTTCTGACCCGATTCCCAGCGTCCTGACGCGTTCGGCTCAACTGCAAAATATTTTCAAGGATTCGCATATGCACATCAAAGGCGAGGCGATGAACTCGGGCTGGCTATGCGGACAGGTACTTGGATCTTGTATCGGTCTCCTCAATCAGGCACAATGGGAGACTGTCCGTGGTCCTTTCGGCAAGACCTTTCACCACAATCAGTCATCATCTTACATTGCACTCATACAACGAAGATCGGCAAGACACTTCCGCAAGCTGGAGGAGACAAACTCAGAGAGCGACCAACCTCTGCTCGTCAGCCCTTGCACACACCTTAAGCTACTTCCTCTTTGGATACTGTGTGACATCGTATACGGAGAGCTTACAGAGGCGATGGAGAGGCAGTTCGAAGAGATCATTCCTATTCGAGAAAAACTCTGGAGCCGAGTCATGGGCGGTGGCTTGTCTCGCTTCTCATTCAGCCGATTTCTACCAACAGAAACCAACCGAGAGCTCAAGGTGTTCAAGGAGAAGTGGATGCGCTTCAATGACGAAGCTTATGAAAGGGCCAAGAAGGCCTATCCCGATCACTTGATAGTCGGACTATATGATGCGGTGGAGGAGGGCGTCATGACCAAGACACAGCTTCTTCACACTCTCGACGAGGCATTGTTCGCCAACCTTGACGTGACGATTGGGAATTTCTCCTGGATTCCGCTCTTCCTTGCAGCAAAGCCCCAGTTTCAAGGTCAACTCCGGCTAGAATTGAAAGAGGCGAGGGAGAATGCCAGGCCCGACTCTTGGACTGAGTATATCATGGGAACATCGACCCTCTTGATGGCCTGTATGCTCGAATCCGCGCGTCTCAAGCCCATGGCGCCATTTTCCATTCCACAAGCCGCGCCGACAGATCGCGTTGTTGACGGGTTCGTCGTACCTGCCGGCACAAATTTCATCGTCGATACATACGCGCTCAATGTGCTAGATCCTTACTGGGGCGATGACAGGACAGAGTACCGGCCGGCGCGTTTCTTGGAGGGTAAGAGTACAAGTGAAAGGCGCTACAGATACTGGCGCTACGGCTTTGGGCCAAGACAATGTCTCGGAAAGAATGTCGCCGATGTAATCCTCAAGGGAGTCACTGCGCACATGGTTGAAAACTATGAGCTTAGGCTCCCAGCCCAAAGCGATTGGGGTCGCGTGGCTGTTACGTGGATAAGCTCAAGCAAGGCCACTCTGATTTGCGACAGACGTTGTCGATAGGATGGCTTGTTCATTGATCAGTTTTCTTTTTAAGTTTTTTTTTAGTTTCATGTGATTGTATAAGTCCCTACATATGTGTATGCTCCAATCTACAATGCGCTGTTACTTGATATAAAGCCATAAAGCCTCTCTGCTAGGCGGCACAAGCTGCTCGAAGTCATTTGATCCGCTGTGATGTAGAATGGGGATCGCGGGCTTGCGGTATCACGTTATTGATACTTGCAGCCTTGGCTGCCTCAAGGACAAGGGTTTTGATGTTCAATGTTACTTTATTGGTCTGCCAAGGAAGAAACGTCGGTGGCAAAAAGGTTTATTTGATTGTGTTGAGGGATTGTTGTTCTAGCTAGAATTACGAGAGGGGAGAGCCCTTGTGACATGTGACAATGTCACGTCAAAAATGGCGCAGCCATGACTGGCCGATAATTGACGTATTAGTAACCCTGATGTACCGCGACAGACACACATTAATGGGCACTTAGTGGGTCCTCCACCCGGGTCCACCTTCACCGCACCTCCAAGCGAGGCAACAACAACCCAAAGCAACCACCATCTGCATCTAAACCGGCACCAACTCCAAAGCGCAGGGCCAGGCATTTCGCAGGTCAAACTTCCGAGCAATCCTCCATCCACTCTGAGCAGCAAGATGATTCCACTCTCCTTCCTCTCTTTCCAGTCCATCTGCGGCCATCATGACGGACAAGTCGGCCATGCGGGACAGATGGCCAGAGTGGCCTCCTTCGAGCAGTATCTCGAGCAATATAAGCCTGGATTTGGGTCCAGGAATGATGGCCCTGCGAATGTTGCTGAGAATCTTGACGACATCCTCATCCTTCCAGTCGTGGAGACACCACTTCATGCAGTAGACTGGGTAGCTGGGAATCTCTTTGAAAAAATCACCTGTGTGTAGGTTTTCCTTGTCGACTCTGTCTCCGACGTCCTGATACATGCCTTTGCCGGGACTGAAATTTTCGATGGCCTTCTCAACCACCTCTGGGCGATCGAAGATGCCACCCCTCAGGGTGGGGTGTTTGCGGAGCAACATGGCAATGAGGCCGCCGCCGCCGCCGCCAATGTCGACGATGAGTCCATCGGCGACTTCCTCCCAAGGGTAATCCGCGAGGATGCCGGGACCCTGGGCGATGGCACCACCACCAAGCGTTCTGTGCACGCGATGAAGTGCTCCTTGTGCCGCAAACCAAGAGAACATGTCTAGATCGGTGTTGAAAGCGATTTGAGATGCCATGCGCTTCTCACCTTGGCGGCAAGAAGCCGGGATCCCGCGCGCCATGTCGTAAAACTCGTTGCCATAAAGATCAACCCAGTTCCTCCAACCGGTCCAATGGTCCCGGAGCAGCAACGTCGAGCACTCATTGTTGCTGTATAAGGCGGCATCGGCGTCGTACCCAAAAATGCCCGCGTTGTGTAAAACCCGCATGACTTGCTTCAGTCTGTCTTGCCGGGCACCACACGCTTGTGCGAGCTCGGCAATGGCGAGAGGTCCTCGCTGTTTGAGAACATCCGGCACATCAAGCTCGACTGCCGCGTTCAAGCATTTGCAATTGGCCGAACCTGCCCGCTTGGCTTTAGTCTGGCGTTTCACGTGGTAAAAGTCAGCCGCGAAAGAATATCAAGCTGACGAACCTAGGAAGTGATTGGCCAATATCACCGTTCGCGGCTCGAGCAGCTGCTTGGCTTCCTGCAACAGATCGATCGTTTGCTTCGACAAGTCGTGCAAATGTCTCTCCGGGAGCTGATCGGGATCATGTAAGCGCTGCATCAACTCCAGCCTGCAATCTCGGCCAAGTGTGTCAAGGGCCAGACGCAAGGCAACGTTCAGCTCCAACAGCGCTTTCTCCATGTCTGGCACGGCTATTCTGCGTCTTCGGTTCTCGACTTGCGCCCCTTGATCAGAAGAGCAGGTTTTTCTCAGGAATTTATGGTCGGACGTCGACCGGGAGAATTGCTCCGCCGCTAAGTCTGTCTTTGCAGTGAGAAAAAAGTGCCGACATGTATCCGCAGTCTTGGCATTCAGCTCTTCTGGCATAACGTCTCGACCAAGGACTGGAGTCTCCATGACGATGAGAGGTATCATCTTGACGCAATCATGCCTCGATGCATAAGTCCTGCTCATCGTCGTTTTAGTCCTGCCGGAGCAAAAATAGTCCCCAGACGTCACCAATTTCCAGGTCTATTCAGCTGATAGGGTGCCAACGTCCCGACATGTTCAAGGAACACCGGAGTTGTCACGGCAAACGAGGCGCAGCCGACTAGCCTTGTAACAGTGAATTCGGTGTGCTTCTTGACCCTCGATCCTGCCGCGACAGGATTCGCTTCTTCTGCACAAGCGGACGCAGACAACAATGTGTAACGGTGATGATGCAGGCGGCGATCAATTACACGATCCGACCCAACACGGGATCTTCTACCGATCTTCTCTGCCAAACCCATGCGTCGGGCGTCAACCGACTGGCACTCGGTGTCACCGTTGTATAGGCCATCGGGTGATCCGCTGCTGAGCTCTCGTGACGATCTACAACGTGATGACATGAAAGACCGCACTTCCCCGTGCGCACCTGCGATGGCCATCGTCCCGGCCTCGGTTTGTACCTCGTGCCCGTCAGATTGGAGGCATCGGCGGCAACTGATGCGAGGCTCGTGGGTAAAGCGCTCCCATGAACTTGCAAGGCGAGTTGCGTCATCATATACTCCTGCGGCCGAGGAAGCTTCGGACCAACAATTTTTAGGATTCCGCCATCGGAGGGCGTCAATGGTGGCATTGCCCTCATGAGTGATCAGCATGACTATTGCTGCGTATAAATTCCGTCAACAGTATACTCACTACGGTGACATGCATACTCGTCAAGACGCAGTGTTTTGATGGCGTCGGCAAGCACCATGGATGTAATCATTTCATCCGAACTTGCGACGGCGCTGGCGCTTCCCCGGCACGAGGTCACCCCTGACTCGACCTTTCATGGCATGGGAGGTGACTCCATCGCGGCACTGCGCGTTGCTGCTTCTTGCAAAAGTCGAGGTGTAGTTCTTGACGTCTTTTCAATCCTTGGGAGCCGGAATGTATCGGAAATCTTGCAAGGTGCACGTTGGACTTCTGTCAAAGAGGCTTCGACTGGAGCGACCCAGACCGAGAATAGAGACGCAGTAGCACCGTCAAACCCCAGCGATATCCCTGCGTCAAATGATGCAAATGGTCAGAAGGCTAGTCGCGATGCTCACGATAAACACACTGGCTTTCGCCAGTTTGACGAAAGCGTGGCGCATCACACGCAAGACAAACCAGTTCGCAAAAAGGTTCAAACCGGTGCCTGCAACATGCCGGACCTCCAATCATACCTCGTGCTTGGCGCTCGAGCGAGACCGGGCAACAATATTATCAGCTATTTCCAAGAAATCTCGCCATTCCGAGTCGCGGCCTTGAAAAGGGCATGGCAGCAAGTCATCTGTTCAGAACCCATCTTCCGCACCGCCTTTGACAACACTGCATTCTGGGATACCGGAATTGTCACCTTTCCATGGTCAGAAACAATCTACCACAACAAGTCTCAATTCCTCAAGGGTCTTGAATCCGTTGATGCTCCCAAAGCTGTAGAACCTGCCACCGAGTTCCAAATCAAGACCTTGGCCGACGAAAGGAGTGTTCTCATCTGGCATGTTCATCACGCCTTGGTCGATGGGTACTCGGCGCACATACTTCTGCGAAAAGTCAACATTTTGCTAGGTGGGGGCCAGATAATCGACGGGTTTCCATTCGCAGACCTGGCTCGGGGCTGGCAAATGTACCGGACCATATGTCGAGAACAGGAATTGCAATTCTGGCAGGAATATTTGACAGACGTGACGGCTATTGATAACGACCTCTTGCTCCCCCCTCCTCACGATCGGTATAAGGAGAGCGAGGCATTGCCGGGAGCTGCCGTCTTTTCCGCATCCCGAGATCGCATTGTTCAATATTCCGAGGCAAATGACGTGCCAATCACCGCCATCTACTACGCGGCTTGGGCAATGGTTCTCAGTATCTATACTGGTTCCGATTCCGTCATATTCGGCGTCGTTTTCGCCAACAGGTCGCTCCCCATCCCCAACATTCGAGACACCGTTGGCCCAATGATGAACACTTTGCCGCTTCCACTGCTCATCAAGCGAGACGAGACACCGCACGCCCTTGTTCAGGAGACTGCTAAGAAGCTTGCCCGACTCGGGGAGTTTGAATGGAGCGTCCCCGACCGGCGCTGCCTAGCCGTGTCATCAGTCTTGGCTATGCAGTATGACTACGAGCATATCATCCATACTACGTCATCTTGGACCAAGATCCGGACGAGTGTTCCCATCAATCTTTTTCTTGGCCCCAAAGACGGAATACAAATCAACTTTGACAGGAAACTCTATGATGCATCAGACATTGAGCAGTTGGGTCAGATGTACGTCCACGCTGTCGACGCTATTTTGACATCGAAACCGACCACACTGCTGCAATACTTCGAGCAGCCGATGCCGGCCGATATGTGGAAAAAGGTCATGTGGAATGGTAACTGCTCTTCCATCCAAAGTCGAGGCGGGGACCACGACACATTGATCAGCCTCTTCGACGCTCGCCTTCGAGAAACCCCAGACGATCTCGCCGTCACCAGAGGCGAGGTCAAAATGACTTACGCTGAGCTCGGCGAAGCGTCCCAGAAAGTTGCCTCCCACTTGCTCGGCTTCGTCACGAAGGGTGATGTGGTGTGCGTCCACGCCGATCGCTCTGTCAACTGGATCATCGGTATCTACGCGATCCTGCGAGCCCAGGCGGTGTACTGTCCGATAGATCCTACGACTCCAGCAGATCTAAGAGATGATCTGTTCAAAGTTTCTGGCAGTCGGCTCTTCCTTTCCACTTCCGACGACACCTGTAAAGACTACAAACCCAAGTCTGCGAACATGTGTCGTTCCGTGGATGAACTTCTGCTCTGCGCGAAAGATTCTGACGCCCTCTACAGTCTCGCTTGTGCACCTAGATTGTCCCAAAAGTCCGTAGCTTATCTATGCTTTACATCAGGCTCTTCCGGCCTGCCAAAAGGAGTTTCTTGTACGCATGAAGGGATTGTCGCGTTTCAAAAAGACTACGATGCTCGGCTTCGCATGAGGCCACGACTCAAAGTGGCTCAGATCATGTCTCCCGCTTTCGACGGAAGCATGCATGAAATATTTTCGGCCATTTCATACGGCGGAACTATACTTCTCAGCGAGACTGCCAACGCAGTCGATGCTCTAGAGAAAGCGGACGTCGCTATGTTGACTCCATCGATCGCAAAAATACTGAGTCCGCGCGACCACCGACATTTGGAAGCGGTAAGCCCCCAAGTTCAGACCTGATTGTCATCGGTTCAACTACTAATGTTGAGATAGATCTACATGGTTGGAGAGCATCTGCCGCAAGCCGTCAGCGATGCGTGGTCTTCCATCATGCCAACTTTTAACCTCTATGGTCCAACAGAGTCAAGCTGTGGTTCGACTTGTAAGAAAATCGTGTGTGGCGAGAAGGTCACCATTGGACGCCCCGTTCAGTCAACGAGAATCTACATCTTGGATGAGCGCCAACGCCCTCTCCCTCCCGGAGTCATCGGAGAAATACACACGGCGGGAGTGCAAGTGTCGCCGGGATACATCAAGCGGCCGGAGGAGACGGCCAGAAATTTTCTGATGGATTCGATTTGTCCTGATACGAATCAGCGCATGTATCGGACCCGAGATCGTGGCTACTGGAACCGCTCTGGAGAAATCTGCCTCCTGGGACGATCTGACAGACAGGTCAAATTGAGAGGCTTCCGCTTAGACTTGGATGACCTCGAAATCCGAATGACGAGATGTTCCAGCGCCACCTCGGTAGCTCTCAGCCGCAAAAACGATATACTTGTGGCAATGGTGCTACCGGAAAACACCGACGTCGCGTCGTTCCGGGAAGCAGTAAGGCAGCATCTTCCACCGCAGGCCCTGCCACGTCTCGTCAAGCCCGTGCAACGATTCCCTCTAGGCAACAGCGGGAAAATTGACTACAAGGCGGTGGTCGCAGCGTTTTCCACGCCAGAGCCAGAGACACAATCGCCGTTGCATGATTCTGCGGCCCCCTCACCGGCTAAAGATGATGTTCGGCACATTATCGCATCCGTCTGGAAGGCCGTCTTGAATCTGGATCATTCTCACGTCTTGAACGACGATTCAAGCTTCCGGGACCTTGGCGGCCATTCTCTGGAGCAAATGACTCTAGCTCAGCGTCTGTCATCAACTCTACGGACTCACATCAGCTTAGCCGATGTCCTGCAAAATGTCTCATTCGGTGATCAGGTCAAGAAACTCGGCTCCTGCCACGCTACATCAGTCAATGGCCAGGCGAAGACTGCCAACGGGGCAGCCACTGACAATCCGACAGAGCACAGCGTGTCAGAGCTGAAGACGGGACCAGCGCTCGGATGCACCGCACTGTCCCCGATCGAACGAGACTGGCTTCACAAATATCGGCTCGGAAAAGGCTCGTCTTCGTTCAACGTCAACTTTGTGTGTGCCTTGAGCCCAAAGACCGACATGAAGAGTCTGGAGCTGGCATGGAACCAATCACTGGCGCGTCACAGCATTTTGAGCTCCATCTTCACCAGTCATGACCATCGGACATACGCCAAGTCGCCTCCCCGAGTCACGTTCGCAGATGAAGTAGATGTTCCACAGGAGATCAACCGGGAATTCAGGCTGGACAAAGAACTACCTTTGCGTGTTATCATGACGCCCACGGTTCTCGTTCTTGTGGCGTCACATATCGTGATGGACTTGACGGCATTGGATGTCCTTCTGTCGGATGTTCAAGCCCATCATCGCGGCGAGGCTCCGAAGGGACGACCAAGAACATACAGTCAGACGATGCAGTGGAGCCGGCCTATTGCTCGAGAAGACCTGGCCTTCTGGGATCACCTGTCTGACGTGCGTCCTCATGCTGAGCCCACGCGCTCCAACTACGGCGGGAGGTCTCGGGTCTGCAAACTGCCCCTGGAGACGGCGCGGGCCGCCTTTCGATTCTCGTCTCGGAGCGGCATCACGCCGCACCAACTCTGTCTGGCGGCTGTCGCGCTCGCGCTTCGACATGACGACAAACGCGACTCCGACGGACGGCCTGCTATCCTGGGGGCGCCGTACCTCAATCGCGGAGCGGAAGACCTGGAGACTGTCGGCCTCTTCCTAGAGCCAATGGTGATTCGCGTTCAAGACCCATGGGCCAGTGAAGTCAATGCACCAACCCAGCCAAGCCAGTCTTGGGCGGCCTCGTTCTGCAAACAAGTGGCGGCCGCAAGCCAGCAGGCCCTCTCCCATGCCATACCCTGGCACAAACTCCTCGAGCGACACGGCGTCAGACCAAACCACCCAAATGTGCCCTTCATCGAAGCCATGGTGACATTCCACGACAATCGCCGGCGCGGCCTGCTCCCCCTCGACGGCGTCGAGCCGTTGTACACGTGGTGCCAAGGCGCCAAGTTCAAGCTCATGTTTGAAGTTCTCGCCCTCAGCGACGAGACGGCCATGGTGCGGACGGAATACGACAGCGACTTGTTCGACGAGACGCAAGCGAGCCGCATCCAGTCGCGCGTCGTTGCCGGCGTTGATGGACTTGCACGCAACATGGGCAGACGGGACGTGCAGGAGTTGATGGCCCAGGCTTCGCGCCAAGAAGGGCAGCCGAGTGATGACGGCGGCCGGTATTTCGGCATCAGGCTGGCGGAGCTGTCCAAGACATGACACGATGGCTTCTTCCCTTGTATATATATCAATTTTTCTTTGTCCTCTGCGTCGCCATGTTGTCGACGACGAGAGCGAGAAATCGCGACCCAGTCCCGAGCCCACGTCGAATAGCTCAGCCCATACCGTCAGGTCCTTCATGCGAGCCAACGCAGCGTTACTGCAAGCTATCTGCACCAGGCGTAAACTCGCTCAACCATGTCACGTCGCGACACTGAATGAACCCCAGGTGATGAATCTTTCCTATTCTGTGACACGTCGTAGATGCCCGCTACCAACAGGCGCATGAGGCCGCCCACATCATTCATTCCAAACTCCTAAATGCCCGTGTCAGATCTACAACTTTTTTTTGCACGGCCACTACATCCCATGACCTCGATGAACCAGAAATAAAGAAAACATGTAAAGAAAAGAAAAAGAAATCTTGCGTGGCCTTCAGAACCCTGGAACAATCTTGGCCTTCACTGGTAAGCCCCCCTTCGGCTTCGCCGTGACGGCAAATCGGACCATCAGATTCTTCTCATCCACAAGTTCCTTATCGCGCAGCTCAAACTCAAAGCGCCCTATCCACGCAGCCAAGAGACAGGCAAACTCGGCCCTGGCGAAGCTCGCGCCGATGCAGCTCCGCGGGCCGTGCAGGAAGGTCAGGAAGGCGTAGTTGTTGGTGGCGCCACCGGCGGGCGCGGAAAGCCACCTCTCGGGGTCGAATTCCGAGGCGGTGCTGCCCCAGTGCTTCATGTCGACGTTGGTGCCCCAGGGGCTGATCATGAGGACGGTGCCCTTGGGGACGGGGTGGCCGTCGATGGTGGTGTCCTGGATGGCTTCGCGGGATGTGCGCGGCACTGGTGAGTACACGCGCAGGACCTCGTTACACACGGCGTTGAGGTAGGGCAGCTTGTCGATGTCGGTGGACGTGACGGCGGCGGCTGCGTCGTCGTCGATGGGAGGCAGCTTGTCGCGGATCTCGAGGCGCAGCCGCGTCTGGACGTCTGTGTGACACGAAAGAAGGTACGTGGCCCAGGTGAGGGCGGCAGCGGTGGTGTCGTGGCCGGCGGCGAGGAAGGTCATGAGCTGGTCGACGAGTTCATCGTCGGTGAAGAGGCCACTCTCGAGGGCCACGGAGAGGATGTCGACGTCGGTGCGCCCCTTGTCCGTGGCCATCTTGCGCCTCTTGGCGGCAATCATGTCGCGGCACACGGAGCGGATGGTGCGCGTGGCGCTGTTGATGGCCGCGTTGTCCCTCGTAGGCAGGTTGCGCACGATGCGCGCGGGCAGGACAAAGAGCAGCAGGCCCATGATGACCGACTGGCGCGAGTCGGCAAACGACTTGTACGTCGTCACCAGCCGGCTGCTGGGGTCTTGGATGCTGCGGAAGTCGACGCCCATGCCGGCGGTGCCGATGATGTCGAGCGTGCAGCGGCTGGCCCAGTCGTGGGCGTCCAAGTGGGCGACGCCGTCGTCGCCGGCCGTGGCCGCCATGGCCTGCACCACCTCGCGCGCCTTTTGCCAGAAGATGGGGTACAGGTCCTTGACGTGGCGGAAGGCAAAGGCCGGCATCAGGTTGCGGCGCTGCACCTTGTGCACGTCGCCCTCGGTCAGGAGAATGCCCAGCCCGACGGCCGGCTCGATCAGCTTGCGCACAATGTCGGGCCGCTTGAACTGGTAGCTCTTTGTGACGAGGACCTCGGCCAGACCGCGGTCAGAGGTGACGATGAGGCGCTCGATGTTGAAGAACCAAAAGTATCGGATGAGGCCTTGATTAGGGACAGTGTTGATCCTTGGACACATGTCAGAATGGGTTTTCTTGTGTTTATTTCTCTTCCTTCTTTCTTGCTTGCTTCTTCGTATTATTCATGAAACACCACACAATCGAAACGTACCATGTCCGCGTCGGCTCCCGATAGGGCGACAAGAAATTCCCCGAATGGCCCAACAGCCAATGCGCGCCCGCAACCGTTGGCAGCGTCCTCAGCGGCGACACATACCTCGGATACACGAGCATAGACCACCCGCAGCGCAGCAGCAGCCAGGCTACGAATCCCCCGGCGAGGACACGTCGTGGCACCCCATGCACGTACACGAGGTAGATGCACGCGAGGGCCAGGCCTGCGACAGCCCATCGAGGGAAGGGCATGGCGCCTCGATTCGAAGCCGATGAAGAAGGGACGGCAGTGTCCTTGATGTTGGAGAGGCAAAACAAGAAAACCAAGAACGGCGACAACGTCCCTGCTTTCTTTCTCCCTCTCCGAAGCAATGTGGGATTGGAGCGGAGGGCTGCTGAAGACGGGACGAGCGACCGAGCAGGCAAGTAGCGTCGCTGCTACCTTCCATGTCCGTCTTTGGCATTCAAAGTCCGGTCTTTCTTCACCTTCCCCTACGAGTTGCGTCGAGCACCACACTTATTAGCGGGCCGCCTGCTCTGCAAAGGTCTAACGTCAGTGGCAGCATCAAGGTAGCATCAAGGCAAAGGGCTTGCTTGAGCTTGCACCACTGCCACATGCTGCCGCGTCCTCAATCTGGGTTGCTTGGGAGAGCTAGAGAGAGTGTGTGGGGGTGAAAGGAGAGGGCACGATTGGCGCATTGACTTGATGAGCTGAGCTGAGTTGCTGTTGCTGGAGCTGTTGCTGGAGCTGTTGCTGGGATTAGCGCCAGCGCTTGTGCTGGACCTGGACCTGGACCTGGACCTGGGGCTGGTGCGCCGGTGCGAGTCACGTACTTGCGCCATGTTTTCAACATTGCACAGATTGCAATCGTCACAAATCGAACCCTAATCATTCACCTCCCGAGCATGCATGCCGCTTGTCGCTGCCAATTTGCCGTTCTTTTGGCATTTGTTCGTTGTCTCATTGCAAATCCTAGACTTGCCCCCCGCCCCGCCTGCTATCGAGTATGTACCAACATCCGCTCTGTCTATCACAAAGTACCGGCCAGTATCCTCATCATCATGCGTGTTTTGCCGTCCAAATAATAAACGCCATGCCATGCCATCTTGTCGTCATCTTCTCCTCGGTTATGGTCCGTCGAGCAAGACCTTGCAAGGGCGAGGAGGAGAAGCCGTAATAGTAGAAAAAAATTGGTGAGATGAACGAGTGAAAGAAAAGAAAAATATGAGCCAAACCCTCTCAGCTCATGCCTCTGTCGTGTCTTCTGTCAAGTTCGAATGTGTGTGTGTGTGTATGTGTGTGTGTGTGTGTGTGTTGTGGAAGGAAGCGTCTTTCTGTCAAGACAAGACCAACGTCAACAGCTTTCAATATCCGCCTGCCCCAATCGCCGTGTGCTCACCGTCGCACTCACCATGGCCGACTTCTGCTGGGACGACCGAAGACCGACTCAGCCTCATCTGGGCGCTGAGAGAAGTCCTCTGCGCGTGCCGACTGCGGCATTTCCGTCGTGCCCTGCATAGCGCTCAACCCAACCGCCAATGCAGGCGAGGGCGAGTTGTCAGCCTCATCGACTTCAAACATCGTGTCGAAGGCGCTCTGGTCGAGAATCTGTGGTTCGAGACGAATCTGAGTCGGGGACAAGCTGGTGTCAAAGCCCAGAGAATCTTGATGGTGCGAAGTCGGTCCGGGCCTCGCTGTGTCTTCTGAGACACCATCGGCCTGTGATTGTGGACGCTGCGTATCCGTTTCTGCGACGACATCACTTGTAGCATGCATCGCCGTAGGCCTTGGTGCGCCATACACTACCGCACCGTCGAATCCGAAGAAGGGTAATAACGGGCCCTGCGAAACATGCACGGGCAACGTTGCCGTCTCTTCGGATGACCGATTGTGGTGCGCGTCGGTGGATGAGGGACCGCTACGCCGCTGTCTAATTCTGCGTGTCTCATGCCCTTCGCCCTGGTCTGGCGGAGGTCGTCGTCGTGGTGCTGCAACCCTAGTAGATCCTCCTCGGAAGAAGAGCTCGGAGATTTCCGTTTCAGACAATCTTTGGGTGGCCAGTCGGGCCCAAGCTTCCTCCGACATTCTATCACAATGTACAGCAGTCCAGATCAGCGTGCTGCGACTGCTAATGTCGTCCCGGGTGGACCAGCATCCATTTGGGAGAAAAAAAAAAAAGAAGGGGGGGGGACCTAGAAAAGAATGACAAAAGGGAATGCTTGCAGACACTTACCCTGACGGCAAGGGGAGCCCTCGCAGTCTCATCAGGTTGTAGTAGCTCGTTGAGGGCGGGAGCGTATGTTTCTGCTCCGACTGCAGCTTGCCTCGGCAGTAGGGGCAACTATCCGAGTCTTCCAGCCACTTCTTGATGCAGTGATCCCCGAACACGTGTCTGCATTTTGGGATACGAAGAGGCGCCTCGTTGATCCCCTCAGGACTCTCCGTGCCATAATCGTTGTAGCAGATGACGCACGCTAAGTGACGCAGTCAGCTCTCAGATGACAACGCTCAACATTGACCTGAGCGGGCGAGTGCCCTCTTGCTGTCATTGCTTACTTAATTCGCTCTCCGGCAGCTCGGCAACGTCGACGCTCTCCAGGGACTGCAAAGCTGCCTTGGTGGCCACCAGCTTGCCCTGGATGGCGCCCCTGAGCATTTGGAGATGACGGTTGAGCGTGACATCTTGTGGATCAAAAGGAACTACGCGACGAGCCGGCCGAGGCACCTGCGCCGAGCTGTTGGTCGATGCATACTGATTGTTGGTATCGTCCTGTGACCGTGCAGGGTCGGAATTCAGCTGTCGGGGGGCCGCTGAGCGTCGATGTCGAGTCGAAGCTTGCTGTCGGTCGGGAGCTTGTGGGCGGTGGGTAGCCAACATCATTTCTCGAAAGCTAAGGCCATGAAGGTTCGATCTCGGCATCATCGTTGGCCTATCCGTCGTCGCGGCTGTTGCCCATGTCAGTGCTGCAAGATGTCCCCAAGGCACCAATCTCGGGATATAGCGTGACGTGAAGCGGGGCCTCCGTGTTCTAGCGAGAGATGCGAGAATGAAGACTTACGCGTGTGCCAGTGACCAAGAGCTCCATGAGAGCCGGCAGAGATGCCTCGCTGAGGTTGGTGGGCCGGGAAGGCTGGATCTGAGATAGAGTGCGTCATTGGGTGATTGTCTGGCCGCCCGGGTGCGTTCGCGGGGGAGTTGGAGAAGGGCAAATTGACGGCGCCGAAGTAAGCAGGGGGCGCATCTGGCATTGTGCCCACCGAGGCATAACGCTCTACGGCACGATGTGCGGCAGTATGAGGCTGCTGCACTGGCACACTCCTGGCACCAGGGCCCAGGCCCATGCCCCTTCTTGCCGAGAAGGCGGCGTCGCTTTCGTCGTATCGGCTCGCAGTCGGCCCCTCCATGTAGATATCACGTCTTCGACTAGGGGGGGGACGCCAGTACTCTTGAGCTGCACTAGAATCTGCAGGTGGACCACTGGGCAGCGCGGGCATGACGGGCCGGAGAGATGCTGAATGTTGGAACGCGCGAACACTGCGGTCCGGATGTGGCAGTGGCAGTGTGCCCGGCAGTGTGCCCTGTGAGGTGAGGAGCGGGCCTGACGGTAGCACAGCGCTCGAAGGCGCCTGGGGCGGCTGCTGTAGAGCGAGGTGCTGTTGAAAGGTGTCGAGAAGGGGATGTTGGTAAGAGGGCGACTGGGCAGGCGCCGAGTAGTTCATCCAGGAAGCTGATGAGGCATGTTGCTGGTCGTCAGCCGCTTCCTGTGAAAAGACGGAATTCCCGTCGTCCATTTCGCGCCGGCTCGCCGCCGCCTTCGCCTTCCCTGGCTCGGTCAACGACGACTGCAGGTCCACAAAGTCAGTCGACCTCGATGGGAAGGCCGACGATGGACGCTCGAGTCCAGTGTTGGCAAGTTGCGTGTCCCGGCCTGTGCTGCCAAAGCTCGGGAAAAAGACACAAGACGACGAGAATGTAGTACTGGCGGCAATGCGTGTTCGCCGGCCTTTCTCTTGCGCGCCTTGGCTTCCTTCGAGTCTCACACTCATTGACCTTTCGCGTATGTTCAGAAAAGATATGCAGTAAGTCTATTCTCGCTGTTGTGCGCTAATCGGGCCTCTTTTTCCTTCCTTGTCCTTGGTGTATACAGATTGGGCGGTGCAGATATGCATCCAAATGTACGGAGAAGAGAGCGTACGATATCTGCAAAGGGTCGAAAACTGAGGAAGAAGGTTTGTTGGCCGATTTTCCGAAAGAGAAGAAAGTAAAGATAGGTCAGTCTGCACAGGTATGTGATGCAGGTCACGGGTCAGATGGAAAGCGTAGAGGGCCGGACTTTGCGGCAATCAGCCATCAATCCGGATAGGGCTCAGAGAAGAGACGTATGATGAGAAGCAGCAAGTGCTCGAAAGGCAGGAGCGAGGCCCCTTTTCCCTCCCTCTGTACTCTTTCTTTCTTCCCTCACACCTCGCCGAGGTTTTGTGTGTCTGTGCGTATTTGCGTGTTGCGTGTTGCGTGCTGTGTGCTGTGTGCCGTGTGTGTGTGTGTTGCGTGCGCGTGTGTGTGTGTGTGTTTGTCCTTTTTTCTGTTCCCTAATGTAGGAAGCGGGTGATGACGGGTTGCGGACAGCTGGTCAGGGCTGCGTCAAACTGGCTCGGGCTTGGCTGGGGCGATTCACAGTGTCTCCGGGCAGAATGTCACCAGGTGCTTCGGATCGTGAATGAGTCGTCCGTCAGAGGCAAACAACACCCGTTCAAGGTCGGATTCGTCTCGTTTTCCTATCGACTTCGCATTCCCGGCATCCCCTTCCACAAATCGGTGTCCTGGTGCGGGAGCAGAGCCGGAATGCCTGACTGACAGTGAGTTGCTACGGGAGAGGGCCCTGAAAAAGAAGGCACAGCGATCCGCCAATACAGGTGTGGTTCAATCATCGGTATGAGCCCGTGGTATAGGCCGACCGAGGAGGCGAGACGGTTCAGGACTGTCACCCGGCAAACTAGCGCTGTTGAAGAAGAAGAAGAAGCAGGAGAAGCAGGGGAGGTGGGAGAAGAGAGGGAGGGAGAGGGGAAGAAAGTGAGTCGGAGACGGGAAGAGAAGCAAAATAGAGGGAAAGGCGGAGAGATGCAAGGCAGCAAGCAGGAGTGAGAGAAATCGCCGGCCTTGACAATAGCAACTGTTAATGAGTGGAGACAAAGTCGGTTTCGTCGGATGACCGACCGACCAAGAAAGAAGCACGGGCGAGAGAGGAAGGTCTATGGCGGCAGTGGGGAAGAGCAGCAGGACTTGGGCGTCAATTAAATACCTAAGCAGAGGCGGAGGTCCGTTATGTTGCCGGTTACCTCCCAGTTCGGGAGTTGGTATTAGCTCAGGGAGGGAGAGAGACGGACGCAACGCCGGACCAGGCGAATACGATGGCTTGCCTGCGAGCACGGCTGCTGCCCACCACCAATCGAGAGTTGGCGGCGAGGGGCAAGGGGCTGGCTGCCCCCCGGGGGGGGGGGACTGCGCCGCAGATTGCCTGGTGAATGTGATGTGCGAAGGCGCCGGCGGCGGCAACAAGGTGTAGAGTAAGTAAGGTACCTAAGGTACCTAGGTAGGCACTGAAGTACGTCAAGGACCGAGTAGGTTTGGTAGTCTCGACTCGTTCGAGATCCGGAACCTGAGGTATTAGACAAATATGTGCCGTGGACATGGCTACGATGGGTTCAAGGTATGGAGGTGCATAGATCATCCAAGTCTAGCTGGATTAGCCAAAGTGGGAGGCTGGCAGCTGGGCAAGATCGGTAAAGTATGCATGCATGCAAAGAGAATGTGAAGTCTGTGTGTCGGCAAACTCTCCGCACATGGGGCCGGAGGCCTGGCAGCCTGGAATCCAGTGCGTGACGATTCGGGTGGAATCTCGTAAACTATCTCATAAACTTACGGGGTGCGGAGTGGTGGACAAAAGGAGAGGAGAGAATGTGTTTGAGGTCCTCGGTACGGAGTGCTCCGTGACTGCTGTGTGCATGCGCGTAAGCAAAGCAGGCAAGGCATCAGCATCGCCATGTTGAAAAGGCGACCATGGAGCGCCCGACCAACAGCTGCGGGCAGGACAGGATTGATGGCTGAGGATGGGCCATCTCATGGGAAGGAATGCTCTGTGTGGAAGTTCTTCCGACAAAGAAAAGCAAAAAAAAAAGTGAAAGATGGGGGGGG